>JPXE02000513.1:0-13025 GCA_000753965.2 Amaranthus hypochondriacus | reverse complement strand
CCCCACAATAAGATGTGTCATGATTGGCCCCCACAAATACGTCATGAAAAATGCTTGGCGTCACTAGCGGCGGAGACATTAGAGCTTCCTTGGGCTAACTTAAGCTTGGACAATTTCTTGTCCATGATCGCTTCAATTTTCGCACCAATCGAATCAACGTTGGCCTCGTCGATCACACCCCTTTGTTGCTTGCTCTTCCTCGTCCCACCCCAAGCACTAGTTTTAGCAATCTCTTCAATCGTCTCCCTCACTCGGTTGCATGGGACTTTAGAAAGTTGTCCTCCACATGCGGAATCTAGAAGTGCTTTTGTCGAATCATCAAGCCCGTCGTAGAAGAAGGTATTAACATGATTCTCCCCATACTCATGATGGGGGCAAGCTCGGAGCATACCCTTGAATCTAGTCCAGGCGGCACTTAGGTTCTCATCCTCTTCTTGTGTGAAAGACACGATCTTTTTGCGCCAATCTTGTGTTCGATTCGTGGGATAGAACCTTTCGAGGAACGCCGTTCTAAGTTGAGCCCATGTGGTGATGGAGTTGCGCTCTATACACTTATACCAATCTTTGGCGTCCTCTACGAAACCGATGGGGAAGAGACACATCTTGACATAATCGGGGCTATTGGGGCTTTGAGGCATGAACCGGCAAGTCTCCGTGAATGCATCCAAGTATTGGAGAGGGCACTCATTTCTCAAGCCACTAAAAGGGTTCACCTTGATCATCATGGTGTATTGTGGGTCGATGCGGAAGTTTGGCGGGGCATCCGGTAGGACCACGCCCCCTTGGAATTCTCTTGACCTCGGGGCCCCAAACTGCCCAAAGAGAGGTTGATTGTCGGCCATTGGTGTAGGAGGTGGGTTGGGTATAGACGGTTGACGTGGAGTAGGAGGAGGAGATCGTCTAGTGACCCTTTGTATCTCGGGATTGTAAGGAACAAGCTGTAGCTGTGATCTCCTTGTGCTATAGCTCATGCAAACAACACTAGAAACCAAGCGTAAGCACTGACAAGCAAAAATTATTAGGACAAAAACTAATTAAAGCAATAAAATGGACTACACAAGCACAAAACCTAACTAAAACGCCTTGTCCCCGGCAACGGCGCCATTTTGATAACCGTTTTCTAACGCGTCGTTTAACGCTAGAAACGCAAGCTAATCAAACACATTTATAACACCCTAAATACAACTATAACGAGTATAGAGGTAAGTTGGGGATCGAACCACAAGGACAAGGGCTAGGAAGATTAAGTGCTAGGTGTAGAGAATGTAATAGGTATAAATGGAGGGTGTTTGGACTATACTACAAAAGCAATAAACAAGACTAAGATAACAATAAGAGACAAACGGGGATGGTAAGGATCCACCCTAGGTCGATACAATGTTCTCATACATAGCTAGGTCAAGGGAGATTCAGCGTGGCTCAATCGAGACACTCTAGATAACATGGGGAAGTTGATGACCTATAGCCATACGAACGACCCATAATCGCCCTATGTCTCACAAGGGAGTGGCAGGACAAGATATGCATCGAATATCAATCAAACAAACCACAAAAACCTCGACCCTAATCTAACACATGAACAACATTCATCAAACCTAGGGTTTCACCAAACCAAAACCCCTAAGAAATCTACTCTAGCATATTTAAAGCAACTACAACTAAGAACAAAGAGTAAAACATGGAAATAGACATTAGGGCAAGAGAGAAATCAACAATAAGGAAAGATAAAGCTATAACTCTAACAACCCACTACACTAGAAAGCATTAAGAGCAACAAAAACAAGATTTGAATGTAAATGAACAAGATTCAAAGCAATAATCAAAGCATGAAAGGAGAAAGCATTAAAAAGCATAAATGAAAGATAAACAAAGACAATAAAGAGATAGAGAAAGATAAACTTACACAAAGTTAAATGCTTGAATGAAAGGAAATGAAATACAAGACTTGGAATGTAAAGGAAAGCATTAAACACTAATCTAGGGCAAAAGAAATGAAATGAAAGCAATAAATGATGTTCTTGATGGAAGAGGGAGTTTCTATCCACCAAGGCATAGGGTTTATGTTCATAAAAGTGCCCTTATATAGGCTACACAAGATGGGAACAAAAGCCCTAAAAGAATCCTACGTGGCTTAAGTTGCGAAGAAAATGAATCGCGCTGAAATGTGCAGCATTCGACCGAACTGAAGATGCATTCGACCGAATCTAGGCCCATTCGACCGAATGGGTCCCAAATTCGCCATTTCCAGAACATTGAGAAAACTTGACTTGGGCATCATAGGAAGATTCGACCGAAGGCAAGGTCAATTCGACCGGACTTCAATTCGCCATTTCCAGTGGGTTTTGCACTTGGTCTTGGGCTGCTGCAGGTCCGTTCGACCGAACCCAAGGTAGATTCGACCGAATGTGGGTCTTTTAACCTCTTTGCACATTAAAACGAGCTTCAAACGATTCCCGGCCTTCGCGATAACTTCGAGGGTGACCCGAAACACTTGTGAGTGCCTCGAAACATGTGCCTCTTCTTCGACTTTGATGCCTAAGCCTCGAACTCGATCCGATTTACCTCGAAATCTCCCGAAAACACCTGAAATGAACTCTAAACCCAATGGAGACAAGAACAAGTAAAATCGAGAGTAAATCATATAAAACCAATGTAAAACATGGAGAACAAGCGCTAGAAACCTTGGCTATGCAAACACATTTATAAACACCCTAAATACAACTATAACGTGTATAGAGGTAAGTTGGGGATCGAACCACAGAGAACAAGGGCTAGGAAGACTAAAGGTTTGGTGTGGGAAAGGTTGATGGTGTGTAGGTTGAAAGGTGGGTGAACTAAACTAATGACAAATATAAAGCAAGGAAAGAAAGCGGGTTTAGGTTAGGTCCACCCTAGGTAGGTCTATTGGAAATAGAGATAGGCTAGGTCGAGGAGATCGAACGAAGGTCAATCGAGACACTCTAGAAATCGAAGGGAAGTTGATGACCTATAGTCATGCGAACGACCCATAATCGCCCTATGTCTCATTAAGGAGTGGCAAGACAAGATTCGACTCGAATATCAATCAACAAACCAACATCAATCTCAACCATCTTCCTAAACATTAAACACAAGACCAAAACCCTAAGATTTCTCTAACCCAAAACCCTAAAATCTACTCTAGCATAATGAAAGAAGAAATAAGAAGAAAGGAAAGCATTAAAACTACTCTAGAAAGCATGAATGAAATGAAGGACATGAAAGCATTAAAAGAAAGCATAAAGAAATCAAAAGACAAGAAAGTAATAAATCTACACTATAAAAGCCATAAATGAAAGCCATAAATGAAAGCAATAAACAAACCATAAAGATAGAAAAGCAATAAATGAAAGGAACTTACATAAATGAAGAAGAACAAAAGTAAAGGAAAGCTAGAAATCTACAATAGGGCATGAAATAGAGAGAAAAGCATTAAGAGTTGATGAACAAGAATGGGAGGATTACTCCCAATCAAGTCATGCCCTAAACATTCAGAAATGAGCCTTTATATAGGCTGTACAAAGGGCGAACAAAAAGCCCTAAATAATCCTACGTGGCTAAGCTTGCAAAGAAAACATATGAACAAGAGAGGGAGGGTCACTCCCAATCAAGTCATGGGTATTACATTCAGATTTTGGGGGTTTATATAGCCCATGGGAAGTGGGGAAAAGAAGCCCTAAAAAGTTCCTACGTGGCTTAAGTTGCGAAGAAAACAAATCGCGAAGATTATGCAGCATTCGCCCGAAGCCCAGCCAGATTCGACCGAATCTGGGCCATTCGACCGAATGGGGGTCGAATTCGGTGTTTCCAGAAACTTATGGAAATTGACTTGGGGAGCACACACGAAGATTCGACCGAAGCTAAGTGCAATTCGACCGAAGCTTTGAGATTCGCCCGAATGGGCTAGCAATTCGCCATTTCCAGTGAGTTGTGCTTTGGGGCTTGGCTGCTGGGCAAAGATTCGACCGAAGGCCACCTAGATTCGACCGATTCTAGGCCCTTTTGGCTATTTGAACATTCAATTGAGCATCAAGTGACTTTCGGTCTTCGCGATAACTTCGGGGGTGACCTAAAACACTTGTGAGTGCCTCGAAATACGTGCCTCTTCTTCGACTTTGATGTCTAAGCCTCGAACTCGATCCGATTTACCTCAAAATCTCCCGAAAACACCTAAAATGACCTCTAAACACCATGGAGACAAGAACAAGGTAAAATCGAGTGTAAAACGCATAAAACCAATGTAAAACATCGAAACTTGACACGAAAGTGGGGACATAAATGTGCTCTGAATCGAGCACATCAACTCCCCCAAGCTAAACCTTTGCTAGTCCCTAGCAAAGAGACTAGGTAGGATAACATGAAAGCACATGGGCAAAACAAAAACTAACTAACTACAAAAGCAAAACAAAACTAAACCATCAAAGCAATAAAACCTAAAACTCACTGTCGTAGGAATCACGGTCGCACTTAGCACGTACGACAAGCCCTTTAAACCTCAAGGTCTCCGAAAGAGGACGAGTAAGGTCTCGTGAGGGTTTTCAGAAGGAGACCCACAAATCCAATGCAATACAAATGCAAGGATGAAAACTATATGCAACTAAAAACTACAATGCGGAATCTAATATGATGCAATGCAAGGTGAGCGGAAATTAAAGCAACGCGAGCTGTGCACGAGCAAAACTCTTCCCTAGCCATAGGCGTGCAAGTACAATGGTCTCAAAGAACGCAATACCAAAGAGAATGACCAACTCCACAAAGTCGAGATCACTAGGGTAAGCTACATCACAGGCTATGCCACCCACTACCTAGAGAGGTCACAAGTCTACGCTCCCCGGGTTATTTCTCAAAAGATGTGAGAAATATTCAATGACGCTCATGTGTTCGATTATGGTTCGTGTTTCGCTCATAATCTTCCGACTAAAGATGATTCGGGAATCAAACACCTAGTAGGGGAGAATCATGGGGATTGTGTCTTATCTTACTCCAGCACAGAACAAACAAATCGGACCAAGTCGAACAGGTTAGCGAAGGGTTGTAATGTAGGCTTGGGGTTAAGGTGGGATACATTTGGGAATGTGGAGCTAAGTAGAGGATAACAAGTGACCCTAATCAAAACACCCACAAACATCTCATGACAAACCAATGAAAACTATATCCAACAACTATCAATAACCCAATAATCTCATATAAGCGCAAGGATCTCCATCATAAAACACCAAAAACATGAAATCTCATAAGCACAAGTGTTTCCAAGCTCATCTCCCAATAAAACATCGACCTTCTCACTTACATGAATATGTATGTATATAAAATCTCAATGAAAAACAGGAGAAAGGTCGCCTCAATCATAAAATATGTATGAATAATAACAATGAAAGCACTAGAGGAAATAGGAGAGAAATAATATGAGCTGGACATGAAATGGATAGAGTCATACAAACCAACAACCATAATATCATAACCAAAAACCTACTCATCAATGTAGCGCACAATAAACCCACCATCACTAAGCTATCCTCTAGGTAAAGAAGAGGGAACAATTTGGCTCATGTGGAGGCTATACAATGTGGCTACAAAAGAAAAGAAAAAGGCAAAAACTTGGCTCATCCTAAAGTCAATTGCGTTCAAGGTAGGCTATTTGGCTATGTAGCTCAATTCTAGCGAACGTGTTATCAACCTTGGTCTCAAGAAAAGCCGACTACGCTGGAGAAGAACCGACACAATACTTAGATCCCCTAACTAGCTCTCAAAATGAATGGAACTCGCAAGGAGTCCAAGAAGGCTCAATCCTCACTGGCTAGTCGAAATGCGCCTCTAAAGGTAGTCATCCAAGCCACCAACAAAGCAAACTCAGTTCCCCCAAGCTATGTGGAAAATAGGTCAGACTCTAGGTCCCAAAACATCCACAGGGCTAAGGAAATACGAGTTTGCATAAGGTCAGACCACAGAAGTACACACCAGAAGCAAGCATGCTAGTTTCACAACTCAACCATTTTATTGAAAACTAAACATGAATGTGCAATATATGCACTATGTCATGAATGCAAGATGGATATGCGAAATATATACAAAATGATGCATGCAATGAACTAAACTATAGCTATATCAAACTAAATGCACAAACAAATGGGTGGGGCGACAATGGAGTTGACCATCCCTCCCCCAAGCTAAAGCTTTGCTAGCCTCTAGCAAAGGAGGAGAGAAGAAAGATGAAACATTAAGAACCATGGTCAACAAGATTGTCGCAACACTCAACACAAACACAAGCTAGCCAATAATAAAGAGAGAAGAAGGTCATACCTAGGTTAGAAGGGCTTTCGCTCCTAGCATTACCATCACCAACATGAAGTTGTCTAATAACTCTCCGCTCCTTGAGAGAAGTGGAGGCATGAAGCGCGAAGCTAGAGCAATTGCCTCCCCCAAGCTAGGGTGAAGCTATATTCTTCATGTTTGGCTCAATTGCCCTTTTAAGCCTTCTTTCTCTTTCTCACCCTTTCGGGACCGTTAGCATTGACCCTCTCAAAATCATCAATTAAAACACAAGCAAAACTTGTGGAGGGTCAATTCTAAAGGTCGTTTGGATCTGCAAGTTCTAACAAACAATACTACAACGAAACGTGAGCACTGACTAGCAAAGGTGCAATGCAATGAATGAAAAACAAAAATAAAACAATATATACAGTTAGGTTGCCTCCCAACAAGCGCTTCTTTTAGGTCTTTAGCTAGACCTGACTCACTACGTGGTAGCGAGTCAAACTCTGCAGGAGTTTATCAAACTCACTCCCCACAACAGCAAAAGATGGGGAGTCGCAGAAGGAGAGAAGAAAGAAAAGAGGGAGAAACACAACAAAGACCGACTTTCCATAACATGATGAAAAGTCGGGGGAAGAATGAACGGAGGGAGGGGGGAGGGAAACAAGAGGCATAGCAACACAAGCATCAAGGTGAGCATGAACATGAACAATCGGAAGCTTCTCATGATGACAAAGAGGTGTAGGGTGAGACTCAATAGAAGGCACACTAAGGGTATGCACTTGAGACTCCTCAATAACGGACAAGTCTACCTCTAGGTCATAGGGTCCACTGGCTAGATGATCGTGCACATATGTGAGGGGTGCATCATATTGAGGCGCGTAAGGAGCCTTATCATGAACCTCATCGGTGAGTGGTGCATCAACACAAGAACATTGATCATCTAGAGAAGGAGGGGTGCTAATGATAGGGTGAGGGGAGTCTAGGTCATGGTCATGAAATTCTAGTCTCTCCTCAAAAACCCTTCTAAAGGTGTTAACACTCCACACTCTCTCCAACTCGGTCCCCTCTTCAACCCAATCATAACTAGAGGGGTACGCCGGTGGAACCTCAAGGGGAGGGAGATAGGGGTTCTCTTTCCTATAGGTGTCCTTGGCCAACCATTTGAAGAAGTTCAAACAAATTACGGGGGTTTGGTCAAGGAACAAGTCTTGGTAAAACTCATCTACGAGCCCCCTAGTCTCACTATTCAAACCTTCATATAGGTAATGACACATTAGCCATCTATTAATATAACGTGCCGGGAGGAAGAAATTCCCATATCTAAGAAAGAAGCACCAAAAAGGCTCACGCTCGGTTTGACCTATGAAACTAGCCATGAAGAAAGACAAGGAAAACAAAAATAAAACTATTCACAAAACACACCAATCCTAAAATCTAAACTAACGCCGAATTCCCCGGCATCGGCGCCACTTTGATAACCGATTTCTAACGCGTCGTTTAACGCTAGAAACCTTGGCTATGCAAACACATTTATAAACACCCTAAATACAACTATAACGTGTATAGAGGTAAGTTGGGGATCGAACCACAGAGAACAAGGGCTAGGAAGACTAAAGGTTTGGTGCGAGAAAGGTTGATGGTCGGTAAGAAGGTGGGTGAACTATACTAAGGATGAAAACAAACAATGAAAGAAAGCGGGCTTAGGCTAGGTCCACCATAGGCAGGTCCATTGGAAATATAGGTAGGCTAGGTCGAGGGAGATCGAACGAAGATCGATCGAGACACTCTAGACATCGAGGGGAAGTTGATGAACTATAGTCATGCGAACGACCCTTAATCACCCTATGTCTCACTAAGGAGTGGCAGGACAAGATTCGACTCGAATATCAATCAACAAACCAACATCAATCTCAACCATCTTTCTAAACATTAAACACAAGACCAAAGCCCTAAGGTCTCTCTAACCCAAAACCCTAAAAATCTACTCTAGCATATTGAAAGAGAAAGCAATAAAGAAAGAAAGCATTAAAGAGAGCAATAAAGAAAACAGTAGAAGGAATGAAGAACAACAAAGCATAAATGAAAGAGAGCACATGAAAGCAATAAATCTAGACTACAAAAGCATTAAATGAAAGCATAAAGGGAAGCATTAAATGTCATAAAAACAATAAATGAAAGTAGACTTACATAAATAAAGAGGAACAAAGCAAAGGAAAGCAAGAAAATCTACTCTAGGGCAAGAAATAAAGAGAAGACATTAAAGGGTTGATGAACAAGAGAGGGAGGGTCACTCCCAATCAAGTCATGGGTATTACATTCAGATTTTGGGGGTTTATATAGTCCATGGGAAGTGGGGAAAAGAAGCCCTAAAAAGATCCTACATGGCTTAAGTTGCGATGAAAACAAATCGCGAAGATTATGCAGCATACGCCCGAAGCCCAGCCAGATTCGACCGAATCTGGGCCATTCGACCGAATGGGGGTCGAATTCGGTGTTTCCAAAAACTTATGAAAATTGACTTGGGGAGCACACACGAAGATTCGACCGAAGCTAAGTGCAATTCGACCGAAGCTTTGAGATTCGCCCGAATGGGCTTGCAATTCGCCATTTCCAGTGAGATGTGCTTTGGGGCTTGGCTGCTGGGCAAAGATTCGACCGAAGGCCACCTAGATTCGACCGATTCTAGGCCCTTTTGGCTATTTGAACATTCAATTGAGCATCAAGTGACTTTCGGTTTTCGCGATAACTTCGGGGGTGACCCGAAACACTTGTGAGTGCCTCGAAATACGTGCCTCTTCTTCGACTTTGATGTCTAAGCCTCGAACTCGAAATCTCCCGAAAATACCTCAAATGACCTCTAAACACCATGGAGACAAGAACAAGGTAAAATCGAGTGTAAAACGCATAAAACCAATGTAAAACATCGAGACTTGACACCAAAGTGGGGACATAAATGTGCTCTGAATCGAGCACATCAGTTGTCCACACCGTATGTTTTTAAACAATCAAACAATATTTTCTCTTTTGTTTTGAGTACCAGCTGGGGTACGCCAAGTTGTAATGTTTTGTTGTTGAAAAACTTATGCTACTGCTTTCTTTTCATCTATTGTTTGAAATGGTCTATGATGCTTAATTGATGCATATCTTGATAAGTTTATGGTATTTGCTAAGTTATTTGTTGCTTACTTTCTTAATTTCACTAATGCTTGCCTTAGTGCTGTGGGTTGATACATCCAGTCCTTTTCGATTGATGTCAAAAGGGGGAAGAAAGGCAACAAACTTATGCTTATGCTTGTGATCCTTATGCTCTCTTATGATCTCTTATGCTCTCTTAAGCTCTGATGCTTATCTATTACATGTTAGAATATATGCTCTAGATTTCTAAATTTTTCATTGCTCTGATTTTAAATGAAAATTACATCATGCTTTATTTTTCATCATGTTTTATTTTGATTATCATTAGTATTGCCTTGACTGATTTTATTCGTATCAAAAATGAATTTTCTATGTTAAAGTAAACTCAAATAATTACTTGTGTTCCCATGCTTGCTTCATTTAGAAAATCACCAAAACGTGTTAAGATTTTAGAAAATTCACATAGGTTGATACATTTACTATATTTTGATACTTAAGTTGTTTTGTTTAGTATTATTTGAAATATGATTGAATTTTAAAGACATAAGTCATGTTTAGATACACACAAATTGATATGTCTTAAAATTGAATCTTAGAGTAAACTGTTTAAATGAATATTTGGTAAATTATAAATTGATTTGCCAAAGTTAGACTTGCTCAAATCTCTTGCATGCTCTAATTTATTTATTTTACTCTAGTCTTAATTAAGTTTGTTTATAAAGTTTGCCATCATCAAAAAGGGGGAATTTGTTGGCCCAATTGAGTTTTGATGATGACTTAACGTTTATAAACAAACAAACCATAGAGATTGTTTTGTAGGTCATATATCCAATTTGTAAAAATCGTCGATGGCACCTAAAGGCTTGCTTAAAGAATAATGTACGTGTCAAAGTCAATGTCAAAGTCAAAGTCAAAGAAGTCAACCTTGGAGTCCAAGTAGAAAGTCAAAAGAAGGTTCAATTACTATTGTTGCAAGTTTGATAAATTAAAAAGAAATCTGACGGAGAAAGTGCAGTGTTCCTAGCGAAGCAGATCTGAGAAGAAAGTCAACTAAAACGTAGGAAAATAAGGTTTTCTTATTTTAGTTGTTTGTACGGGTAAAGTCTAAAATAGATTGCATAAAGAAATTAATTGGCAAAATTAACTAATCTAAAATGTGAGTTTAAGCTCCTTAAGTTCTCTCTACGTTAATAGGGAATTAGTTAAAGATAAATGAAATTTACTATTTTTAGCCTAAAATACCGAATAAATTGAGTAACTCCAAGGTTTTTCTCCACTATTCCCACATTTTAGATTAAGGGAGATATGGTAGCAATGCACGGTTGATCACATATAAAAGAAACATTAATAACCGGCCAGCCGTGTGAGTGCCCAAATCAATAATTCAAGAGAGATCACCAAAGGAGAGAAAAATATTAATTCTTTTAATTGCCAAATAATTCACAAATATTTTCTATGCAATTTTAAGTCTTTATCCATTCTAGGGAATTAGTTTGTAAAGGGTTTTTGAGAGATTGTAATTTAGACTTGGGAAAGTCTAAAGGGGAACCGTGAGAAAGAACGAGAGAAAGAAAAGAGAAGGAGAAAGAGAAGAAGAAGAGAAGTGGCCTAGTAGAGAAGAGAAAAGAACTAGTTTTATGTAATTTCTTTAATTGCTTAAAACATATTAAGAGAAGTTTAAAATCCGAAGTGGTCGTGGGTTTCTTTCTAAGAAGGCCTAGAGGGTCGCCACGTTAAATCTGTTGTCTTCTTTTTACATTCTTGCTTTTACTTAAGTATTTTGTTATATTTTAATTTCCGCAAAACAAGGCAAAAATATTTGAAAAAGCAATACAACAATTCACCCCCCTCTTGTTGCATTCATAACCTCTAAGTGTTTCTACACTTGAGTAGTCCAAGATCGTCACCTACTATAATTGAGAGTAGTCTTGATCATAGGGAGAGAATTGGTTGCCTTAAAACATCAAAGATTCAAGTCAATCAATTCAAGAACTATCCGAACAAGTGCATTTCTGAATTTTCTGTACAAAGCACTTTGTGTCACTTATGGGGCCTTTTGGGCTGTATATATTGGGCGAGTTAAAGGCGTGTATTCAAGAAGGCATTGCAAAGAAGGCTTCCCATACCTCGTTACGCTTCAGGTTATTATTTCATTTTAATTATGAATGTGTATGTATGTAGTTGTGGTTTTTAAATTTTAAATTTTTCGTAATTTTTTTTATAGTTTGTAAATTATGTTTAATTAGGGTTGTTTTATGGTTAAAATGAATGAGTTGGTTGACATGAATGTTAATTAGTTGTCAAAGTTTATGAATGTGATTTTATTTTTATTGTTTTTATATTTTGTTAATGTTAATATTAATTATGGTTAGTAGAATATATATATTTTGAACAATTATACAATATGAAGGTTCAATATTATTATTATTATATTGTAAATTAGGGTTAAATGAATGATTATTACTTAATTTTGTGGTTAATTAAGGTTCGTTAAGTATATATGTTAAAAAGTTGTTATTAATTTTGTTTTTAAATAAATAATCACACTTAGGATGACAAAAGATCGTTCTTGGATGCATGGAAGCATTGAACCGTCAAAATTTATTGATGGCGTATTAGAATTTTGTAGTGTTGCAGTTAAACATCAAGTTAGGACGGGGGAGTTGGTTTTTATTGCTCATGTGTCAATTGTGGCAATGTATCAAAGATAGATAGTGCTTATATCATTAGGGAACACATACTTCGACGTCGATTTAGGCCTCAATATCTGATAACCGTTTTCTAACGCGTCGTTTAACGCTAGAAACCTTGGCTATGCAAACACATTTATAAACACCCTAAATACAACTATAACGTGTATAGAGGTAAGTTGGGGATCGAACCACAGAGAACAAGGGCTAGGAAGACTAAAGGTTTGGTGTGGGAAAGGTTGGATGGTTGGTAGGTAAGAGGATGGGTGACCTACACTAATGACGAATATAAGCAATGAAAGAAAGCGGGCTTAGGCTAGGTCCACCCTAGGTAGGTCTATTGGAAATATAGGTAGGCTAGGTCGAGGGAGATCGAATGAAGGTCAATCGAGACACTCTAGACATCGAGGGGAAGTTGATGACCTATAGTCATGCGAACAACCCATAATCGCCCTATGTCTCACTAAGGAGTGGCAGGACAGGATTCGACTCGAATATCAATCAACAAACCAACATCAATCTCAACCATCTTCCCAAACATTAAACACAAGACCAAAACCCTAAGGTCTCTCTAACCCAAAACCCTAAAAACCTACTCTAGCATAATGAAAGAGGAAATAAGAAGATAGAAAGCATTAAACAAAGCGATAAAGAAAGCAATAGAGGAAATGAAGAACAAGAAAGCATAAATGAAAGGAAGAACATGAAAGCAATAAAGTCTACACTAGGAAAGCAATTAATGAAAGCATTAAAGAAAGCATTAAAGATAGAAAACATTAAATGAAGAAGACTTACATAAATGAAAGTGCTTGAAAGAACAAACAAGACATAAATGAAGAAACTAAAGCTAGGGCAAGAAATAAAGAGGACAAGCAATAAAAGTTGATGAACAAGAGAGGGAGGGTTACTCCCATCAAGTCATGAGGG
>JPXE02000512.1:0-13034 GCA_000753965.2 Amaranthus hypochondriacus | reverse complement strand
CTTCGTCTAAGAGTAGTATTTTTGGATTTCGTATGACCGCCCTTGCGATGGCGATTCGCTGTTTTTGGCCCCCGGAAAGTTGAGTTCCTCCTTCTCCGACCTGAAATTGTTTATGTACTAATGAACTTGATTGTCACACAATGTGCAAAGACCACATATCACAAAAAGAAATGTTTTCCATATATGTATATGTTATCTAACATTTTTTCCGTTTTAAAATACCTGCTACATAACGGTTTTTGACACTATTCATTTTCAAGCATACTTTATATATTATGGCTAATGTATAAGAAAAAATTATAGTCAAGTGGGATCTTGTTGAATTGTCTAAGTATACATCTATAATATTAATTTTTTATAATTTTTAGATGTATATAAATCAATAATATATACAAATGATTAAAATAAAACATTGAATTGCCTAAAAAGTGAAATGTAGAAAATATAGTGGTATCAGGTATCGACTACGGAGGAAGTACTATTTCTATTTGGGATTCTAAAATTAAAAACTATGTTCAATGAGATTTGGGTTATCTTGGACAAATTAGGGGCCCTGATTCTTGAGCAACTTTTGAAAGACAATCCCTTAAAATTTGGACGTATATTTCATAGTTGTTAAACAATTAAATTATACATATAGAAAAATTACAAATGAAAAATTGTTATGGTGAAACTATTTTCATTGGCTAATTCATGTACAGCGTGTTATAGTGATCAATTGGAGAAAATGAACTAATTATATAAGCCCTTATGGTGTGACAGTCTCATACTCCCTCCGTTTCCAAATATTCTTCTCATTCACTTTTTGCACAGTTTTCAAAGTAATTTTGAGCCTTAATAACTCTAAATACGTATTATAAAAAATTTTAAAAAATATATAATAAAAAAGTATACATTAAGACGAATCTAGCGAGATATCACATGGATATATTTTATCATCGATATATGTCTTAAAAATCTTAATCAAATTTCTCTCTCCAAAATAGAATATTCTAAATGGGAAGAACATTCGGAAACGGAGGGAGTACAAGACAAGATATTGAAAAAGTAGGACCTTAAAAAAGTAAAATGTTGCTAATGGCGCTCATGGTAAGAGGTCGGGCTTGAATGAGATGCTTGCAAAGACGTTGTATGAGACGGTCTCATTGCAAAGACGTCTCATATAAAGCTTAAATAGCCAACAACGTATGAAACATAAACTTATTTTGAGATTGTCTCACCGAGAGACGATCTGTTATAACTCATAACGGCCCGTTTGATAGGTGATAATAAATGGTAGTAATGGGAATGAAAAACAAGTGTAATATTGGTTAAAAAATCTCTTGGTTACCTAGATGCGTCATGCTTGTCCAACTTCAATTATCTCATTTTCTTCGTAAAATTCATTCCAATGCATTAACATTAAGAGATGTGTTATTAGGTGGTAACTAAAATTTGTAAACAAAAAAACTTTTTTGTGATTAAAGTTTCATTACTATGGGAATAATTTGGAACTTTTGATGAAATTTTACACTATAAATCATTTCATTACCGCTATTTGATACCACTAACGAAACGGACCGTAAGAGTAATCGCTATCAGAGGAGAAAGATTCTAACCTGGTCAGAGGAGGTAAAGAAAGATTCTAACCTGGGTGTGATAACCATTAGGTAATGATTGAATAAAAGAATGCGCATTTGCGGCTTTAGCAGCCTCCTCAAGCTGTTGTGTATCTGCACCTTCTTTACCATATAAAATGTTCTCTGCTATAGTTGCACCAAATAAAACTGGTTCTTGATTAACCAATCCCATTTGTTGTCTCAACCATTTTAGACTGAGGTTTCTTAAATCATGCCCATCCAATAATATACTTCCTGTGCAGTAATTGAAACATTGGTGCTCAGAGCTTGATTAAGTACAAATATATAAATCACATTAAGATCAGAGAAAGTCTTATATGAACTTGATCTAATATTATTTTAGTATGTACCAACTTTAAAAGGTAAAAAATTAATAGGAGTATGTTTTTCCACTTGGCATACTCCTACTAAAAATATTTACTCGATCTGCTCATTGAATTTGCCTTATTTTTCATTTTGATCTGTCCCACTTAATTTACATCATTTTATTTTTGGACAATGATCCACTACTTTCTATTAATCTCATCCATACATTTTGACTTTCTTTTAATATAATTCACACAATTGATTATCTTTTTTCATTTATTACCACTTTTCTAAAATTTACTATTTAGGTTGGTCCACTCTTAAATACTAAACTATGTTTATACAAGACTTATAAGTCATATTAAAACCCTATTCTCATCAGCTAGATTTTGTAAATTTGATTGTTAAAATTTGACTTTTAAACAAAAGCCAAAGTTATTACTTCCTTCTATTTATCATAATTGTTCCATTTACTTTTTTTTTTTTTTAATATGTTGTTCCATTTACTTTTATGACACTATTTATTTTTTACTCTTTAATTTGCATTTTGTTATTAATCTATAAATTAAAATTTAGTCAAGTGAAATCTTGTTTGATTCGTCTTAATGTAAGGATTATTTTTATCAATTTTTTATAATTTTTAATTATACACAGCTAGAGACAGTGCCGGCTATTGGGCTGTGCAAATAGTGCTATGGCACAGGGCCCTAGCATGGAAGCCAAAAATAGGGGCCCAAAATTTGTAAATATGCACTCTGCAAGTATTTAGTTGGCATCCATAATTGTGGCCCACTGGTAAATAAGAAGTATTGCCCATATGGTTTCACGTGGAGCACGATAACGAAACCATGTTGGTGGGTTTTTACTTTTAGTCAAAGCCTTTTTCATAATTTTTTTTTATTTTCAATTAACTTATTTTTATTACCTTTTTTTATTCGGTTTATTTGTCTCATTTACTTTCGGCTTAGTTTTTTTTAATTTGTATTTTATTCTAAATCTATTTTAAAATATAATTAAATGGAATTTTGGTTAACTCGTCTTAATGCAAGGAATATTAAATCTATAAATTATAACAAAAAACACGTGACTTGTATGTACATGTTCGTACTAATAGAAAGTCAAAGATTTTTGTGATAAGTAGGAAGTGTTGACAAAAAAATACAAGTATTTTTGACAAAAAATAAATTGTTCAAAATAGTTTTATAACAAAAAAATTAATTATTATATGTAATTTTGACATTTTTTTATTCTTTTACTTGTTATAGCTTAGTTTATCATTCTAATTGCTAATTTATTGAAAATAATCATTAATAGATTATATCATAATAATTGTTAAAGGGCCCAGTTTTCATTTTTAGCAAAGGGCCCCTATTTTCTTTGAGACGGCCCTGGCTAGAGATATAAAGAATTGAATAAGTGCATTGGATAGAGTGTAAAAGACAAATGAGACACTTGTAGTGAATATAAGGGAGCATAAATTTTTTATTGGTTTTTGGGTTTTTGACCAAATATTTTAGATAGGATAAATTATCTAGTATAATCTAACTTATTCGTGATTTTCCTATAATAACCTCACCTATTAATTAACCATGAATAATCCCAACTTCAAGAGTATTTGCCTAGAGTAAGCTTGGTTAACCCAATGACATACTATAATAGGTATCAATTCACCAAAAAAGTAAACTAAAATTAATTTAAGATAAGAGAAAAACTTTTATATTTTACATAATAAAGTCTAAATAATAAAAAAAATTATAAATTTTTTAACATTTTTTTGACATTTTATTTTAATTTATTTTTTTTAAAAAAATAAAACTTGTTATAGGAAGTTATCCGGTCACTGGGTTTACTCTAGGAAAATGCCCCTCAAAGTTGAGATTATTCATGGTTAATCAATAGTTGAGATTATTGTAGAAAAATCACAAATAAGTTGAATTATTTTAGATTATTTTTCCTTTTAAATAAACTAACGGTTAACAATTATTTTTTTACTAAATAAACTAACGGTTAACAATTAGTTTTTTACTAAATATTTTAGTACCTGAAGTGGGGTCATAGAAGCGTTGAAGCAAGGAAATAATGGTGCTTTTTCCTGAGCCACTAGGGCCCACAACAGCAAAACTCTTTCCAGAAGAAACTGAGAAACTTAGACCTTGGAAGATGATTTTAGACCTTGAAGGATAAGCAAAGCAGACTTCATTGAACTTAATTTCACCACTTATGTTTGGTAAAGTTATTCCAGAATCCAACCTTTTAGAAGAATCATTATCACTCTTAATCAAGCTAGTTATATTGCCAACAGCAGCTTGACCTTTAGCTATAGCAGCAAGATTTGGAGCAGCTTGACCTAGTCCACTACAAAACCCAACATTCCATCAATCATTTTTTCATTAATTAATTAGTTAGTGAAATCATGAAAAGGGGCCGGGGCCGGCCCTAAGCAAGAGCAAGGCGTTCAGGGCCGGCATATATACAATAATTTAAGTGCCCATAAATAATCTTTCGCTCCGGGCTACTAAAAATCTAGGGTCGGCCCTAAAAGGGGTACATATGAGGTTTGAAAGAGTACATATAATGGGGTTACAAGTTTGTTCGCTGTTTGAAAATAACAAAGTTGTTAATATTTACAAAAACGTTATTAATGAATGTGGTAATAACTCAGTTTTCACCAACTTAATTGATTTTTACAATATTTTAAACCTAACAAGTATTATGCTACTTCGTCTTTAGTCTTGTCTCGATGAGATTAAATATATATTTATAATTATTTGGTTTTAGACTATGAAGAATATAGAAATATATTAAATCGACTTATTAAATCATGTATAGTTTTTATTTGTGTAAGGTTGCAAATAATATCTGTTACTAAGGGGCAATCGAAAATAACATTTATAACATTATCACTAACAAGTGTAAGCTTTGAACCCCTAAAGCCCCATAGGAGAAATCGAGTTAATGGCATTAGAAAATGAAATGATGTACTCATTTTTTTGAAGTTGCAGATAATGTTATTTTTCTACTAAGTGTTGATAAAAAACAATGTCTTTAATATCATCACTAACAAGCTAAGTTTAAGTTTGCGTACATACGACTTCTTAAACCCGCTTAGGTGGAAACCAGTTTATGACGTTAGTTCATGAAATGTTGTTATGTTGGTTTATGAGAGGTTGTCAATGATATTCACTATCAAGGGTAAATTTACGTATATTTGACCCCTTAAATTTGTCTAAACTGTAGTAATTAACCTTTCTCGAGTCGGGGGACTCGTTTTGGCAGCGCTCTCCTTTATAGGTATGAGTTTCCGTTTTTCCCTCTCTAGACTCCGTCCATAGTTTTCTATAAGCGGGATACACTGGGTTGGATAATGATGATGAAGAGTTACACAATGACTTACAATCCGCTGAAGACAACATTGAGAATGGTAGTAAAAGCTTTGCCTCCATTAGTTTCATGATGCCTAATAAGTATGTTGGAATACCATAGAAGTAAAGCCCAAGAACATAACAAAAGTGCATATGTAAAGCCAATTCCAAAACCTTTTGCCACTCCACTTTTTTTCCCTATTTTTTCTCCTTTCTCAAGTGATCTTAAGTACCTTTCCACTGCCTTACTCTCTCCCACAAACGAATATACTGTCCGAACTTGTGAGATAACCTGTTCGATCAAAAATTGAACAACAGAGAATCAAAAGAGAAAACTTAACAAAATTCTAACACTAAATGATCGTGCCTTATTATGTTTTTGGACTTAGATTAAGCCATGCATACATGAAATAAACATAAGGCCAATTCATTACATAACAGCCGCTTTATAATTACTAATTTTGAGCTTATTACTATGCAAAACATGTTACGTAACTTGTGATTTAAATTATAGAATGACAACCATTACAAGTTGCTCACAGCAAATACATATTAAATAGGCGACAGAGGATTTTGGTAGCCTATTTTGTCTCATAAGCCCTTAGGCGACAAAATAGGAGACCAAAACCTTTGTCGCCTAAAATAGGCGACCAAAACCAATAACTTAAGCTAATGATTGCAGTCTCGATAGATTATAAAGCCTATCATCGCAATGACAACAACTTTCGCTTTTTTAATGAGTGTAGGAGAAGCTACCTCTTCAGCAACTTTGCCAGATTCAGCATAAGCAGCTTCAGCTTTTTTTGACAATGTAGACAGGATTATAGTGTAAAATCCCGCGGCAACAGCAATCAAAGGAACAATAGATAAAGTAACTAGGGAAAGCTTCCACACCATAGTGAAGCCTACTACAAAACCCCCTATGAATTGAGAAAGGTAGCGCAACGTATGTCCTATCTGCATATACAAGAGTGCAAATTATTTTTTAACAATTTAGGCAAAGTTGCACATAATATTTACTTTAAATAGTTAATTATAAACAACGTTTTTAATGTTGCATATATTCAACCTTTTTATTGGGCCGGTCTAATTTGTGTGTATAACAACATTTTAATTTTCGGGGCATTTATCAATTTCAGCTAGTCTTCTGAGATACCGTCTTTCTGAAAGACGTCTTTCAGACCCAGCACATTAAAGCTTATACTTTTACTCTATATTTTCCTTTTGTGGGTCAGTTCAATTAAAGATGGTCTCTCATAAAGACGTCTCTCACAAGAATTTGCGTATCAATTTTAATTTTTAAAGGTATTAATTTTGAAAATTGGATCGGCCCAAAAATAAAAAAAATGTTCAGATTGTTACACGCGCAAATTGAGCATGCCCAAAAAAATTGGCACCTAATGGTAAAAGGAAGCACATACCTTATCACCAATGGCATCTTGTACTAGTATTGCATCACTAGAAATATGGTAAACTAAGTTTTTGTTCTGTGCTTCAGTATCAAAAAAGTTAATATCCTTTTTTAAAACAGCCTCTATATATTGTAAACGTAAGCGAGCAGTTTGTCTTTCGCCTGTTTGCATCCAAAATGCAACTCCTGCACAGAGCAAAAGAACAGTTTATTGCTAATACCAAATTATCTAGCTTATGTGAGGGAAATGTCACTAAATTGTTGGTTATATACTTATATTATATATATATATATATATATATATATATATATATATATATATATATATATATATATATATAGTTATATGGTTCAGATTGTAGTCGGATTTCAGGTCAAATTTGAGTCAAGTAAAAAGATTAACATGATAAAGAAGTCTTATCGTGTTTCCCTAGAGATATATAGAGACGGAGATCTCTAGGGACAGAGAATAATTGAACGTAAATATTTTTAGTAGTTATTATTATACTAGGTATTTACCCGTGCTATGCACAGGTTGTGTAAATTTTTTTATATATTACATGAAAGTTTATTGGTAGTATTTTTTATTTGTTGATGAATGTTTTTCGCCTTTGCAAAGCTAAGAACAATAAAAACAAACTCATTGGTATTTTGTTGTGATATATATTCAAATATTTTCTCGGCATATGTATCCCAAAGTTTGTATGAAATTTTATTATACATGTTACAAAACTTATTACCATAGGTTTGAATTTCTTTTTATCAATAATAATTATCTTAACCGTCTAAAAAAATAATAAAAAATATAATTATACGCATACTCTGTATCACACAACTTCAAAGTTATGCATTTTATAGGTGGAGTCATATGAACATCACTAAACGACACCACTTGTCCAATAACATCTATCCTTTTAAAAAACATATTCATTATATCATATGTTAAAATTTAATAATATTTGTATTAAAATTAAAATTTAATATATAGCTTATTAAACTATAAGAATAAAGAGATAGAATACATACCGCATAAAAAGACATATCATAAGTTTGTGATAGAAGATCAGAAAATGAGACAAATTTCATTACATATGGTGGAATCTCCACATCGCCACAAATTTTGACATTAGTAAATCTTGTAAAAACAATTCGTTTTTTGTGGAATGTTGCTTTATAGTTTCCGTTGTTTTCATAAAGCTTAAAACGTACAACTGTATAAATTTTTCCCAATAACAGCTTTGATGAATGACACTATAACTATCTTGAAATAAATATAGAAGCTTTGACAGTACTTCTACTATTATTATTCTTATCTTTAATTTGTGTGTCCTTTCAAATTATTTATTTATTATAAATTTTTTATTATTATTATTATTATTATTATTATTATAAAGGGTGGGGATGTAGGGAGTTGGAATATGAAGTAAAAATGTAGTATTGTAATAAATATAGAAGCTTTGATAGTACTTCTATTATTATGTTCAAATCATTTATTTATTATAAATATATTATTATTATTATTATTATTATTATTATTATAAAGGGTGGGGATGTAGGGATCGCAGTTGGAATAATTATTATTATGATTATGATTATTATAAAGGGTGGGGATGTAGGGAGTTGGAATATGAAGTAAAAATGTAGTATTGTAGTAATAAAGTACAAAAATTAATTACTATAATTTAAGAATGACTTTCATTACTTCAAAAAAAAAAACTATTATTATTATTGTTATCTTTAATTTGTGTGTCCTTTCAAATTATTTAATTATTATATATTTATTATTATTATTATTATTATTATTATTATTATTATTATTATTGTTTTAATATATATATATATAATATATATATATATATATATATATTATATATATATATATATATATATAATATTTTATAATAATCGCATTTTATATCAAGGAAAGGGCTTTACAAGAAGTTGGTGGGGAGTCGAGCGACAAGCTGAGCACCCACACCCTTTTGAATACAAAAAGCAAGACGATGAGAAATGTAAGCCTTAGATTTGGTACTACTAGAGTTGCTAAAAAAACGAAGAGATCCTTGATAACAGTACAAGCGCGTCTTCGCCTAGTTATTATGATTATGATTATTATAAAGGGTGGGGATGTATGAAGTTGGAATATGAAGTAAAAATGTAGTATTGTAGTAATAAAGTAGAAAAATTAATTACTATACTTACTTACTTTCATTACTTCAAAAACAAAAAAAAAACTATTATTATTATTGTTATCTTTAATTTGTGTGTCCTTTCAAATTATTTAATTATTATAAATTTTTTATTATTATTATTGTTATTATTATTATTATGATTATGATTATGATTATTATAAAGGGTGGGGATGTAGGGAGTTGGAATATGAAGTAAAAATGTAGTATTGTAATAAATATAGAAGCTTTGATAGTACTTCTATTATTATGTTCAAATTATTTATTTATTATAAATTTATTATTATTATTATTATTATTATTATATATTATATAAGGGTGGGGATGTAGGGAGTTGGAATAATTATTATTATGATTATGATTATTATAAAGGGTGGGGATGTAGGGAGTTGGAATATGAAGTAAAAATGTAGTATTGTAGTAATAAAGTACAAAAATTAATTACTATACTTTAAGAATGACTTTCATTACTTCAAAAAAAAACTATTATTATTATTGTTATCTTTAATTTGTGTGTCCTTTCAAATTATTTATTATTATAAATTTATTTATTATTATTATTATTATTATTATTATTATTATTATTATTATTATTATTATAAAGGGTGGGGATGTAGAGAGTTGGAATATGAAGTAAAAATGTAGTATTGTAATAAATATAGAAGCTTTGATAGTACTTCTATTATTATGTTCAAATTATTTATTTATTATAAATTTTTTAATATTATTATTATTATTATTATTATTATTATTATTATTATTATTATAAAGGGTGGGGATGTAGGGAATTGGAATAATTATTATTATGATTATGATTATTATAAAGGGTGGGGATGTAGGGAGTTGGAATATGAAGTAAAAATGTAGTATTGTAGTAATAAAGTACAAAAATTAATTACTATACTTTAAGAATGACTTTTATTACTTCAAAAAAAAACTATTATTATTATTGTTATCTTTAATTTGTGTGTCCTTTCAAATTATTTAATTATTATAAATTTATTATTATTATTATTATTATTATTAGTATTATTATTATTATTATTATGATTATTATAAAGGGTGGGGATGTAGAGAGTTGGAATATGAAGTAAAAATGTAGTATTGTAATAAATATAGAAGCTTTGATAGTACTTCTATTATTATGTTCAAATTATTTATTTATTATAAATTTATTATTATTATTATTATTATTATTATTATTATTATTATTATTATAAAGGGTGGGGATGTAGGGAGTTGGAATAATTATAATTATTATTATGATATGATTATGATTATTATAAAGGGTGGGGATGTAGGGAGTTGGAATATGAAGTAAAAATGTAGTATTGTAGTAATAAAGTAGAAAAATTAATTACTATACTTTAAGAATGACTTTCATTACTTTAAAAAAAAAAAAGAAGAAGAATTTTCATAGGATGACACGTGGCATAGAAGTTTCTGGATTATAAAGGCTTGTTTGGTTACCCTCTATTACCCTTGGAATTTTAATTTCCTAGGAAATAATATTATCTTTATTTGTTTGGTTGCAAAAAAATCTAAAATTCCTAGGAATTGTAAAATCCAAGGGAAGTTAATTCCTATGATACATACGAATTAGATTACCATATACCCCCTTGGTTATTAACAATTCTCATTTATCATTTTAAGTGAAATTATCATAATACCTTCTAAATATTTGGTGTAATCGCTATTTTCCAAGTAACTACTTCATTTCCCACATTTATCACCTTGTTAACCAAACCACTTATGAAAAATTATTTTCAAGGAAATGAAAATACCTATTGTCAAACAAACAACTTTAAGTAATTCCTAGAAAATTGACAAAGGAAGTAAATTCCAATGAATTACAACTTCCCATAGGAATTTAATTCCTATGTCAACCAAACGACCTCTATGTATATGATGATAAGGCCTAAAAGTAGTTACTATTAACTAAAAGAAAAGTAATATATGAACTATTATAAAAAAAAATGTAATAGGAGTATATAAACTAATGTAAAGTAATATATAAGGCTTTTAATTAATAGAATGCAGTGTGGTCAGACATCTTATACATGTCCAGAACCAGCCTTGAATTAAGATAAGAGTTTAATACTATAAAATAACTACCCCTACCCATAGGGAAGCAACATGTTCATAATACCTCCAAACAAACGACCACTTTAAACAAACTCAGCAAGAAATTCAAGGAGTAAAGGTTACCTATCCAAGAACTAGCAAACGATACCAATCCAAGATAAACCAGGTACCAAGCGTACTGCGAACAAAACAAAAACAATTGTATTTTTTTAAGGAGAAATTAACCAAATATTCAAAACAGGGTTGGCCTTAAGGGTGGGCAAGAGGGGCCATCGCCCAGGGCCCCTTGTCAAAAAAGCAAAATTAATGGTTGTAGGTATGTATAGATTATAAATTGCAAAGAAAAAGGGCCACAATATATTATTTCGCCCAGGGCCCCAATATATCAAGGGCCGGCCCTGAATTTTTACCTTGTGTTTTTGGTTGGTTTTTGGCTTTTAATTTGTTTGTTGGTTGATTAAATAGTCAAAAAAATATTTGCTAAATGGCTTCTAAGCCAAAATAAAAACGCTACTCCAGTTAGCTTTTTTGGTTGGCTTTTAGCTTGTTGACTCACTTTCTTTTTAATAAACAACCAACAATTAATATCAAAATTTAGCAAACATCATAATAAACAACTGGCTTTTTCAGCTAGCTTAAAAACCAACAAAAACGATATCACAAATTCTTGTGAGAGACGGTCTCTTTGAGAGACCAATTCTAATTGGGTCGGCCCATAAAAAAATATAGAATAAGAGTAAGAATTAAACTCTAATGGATTGGGCCTGAGAAGCGTCTATCAAAAACACGGTTTCTTAAGAGACTTGCTGAAACGATATATAACATTTGAGCTGGTCAAACAAGCAAATTAAAAACCCAATAGCAAATACCGTTTTGTCAAACACCCAAGGTAGTTAACCAAAGGGTATTTTTGTCAATAAAAACTTAAGAAATAAAAAAATTGGCAATAAATTATATAAAATCGTTTTACAATCCAATACAAAGCAGAAAAAATATTAGAGGTATAGTTTTTTCTTAGTAAAAGTAGAAATTAGAGCACAATAAAGAACTTGCCATGAATTTTAATTATATTGTAACCGTGTAACGTAACGCCTGTATGAATATGTTCATTTACGAAATTATGATTCCAATATAAAGTAAAATAATTGTTGATATCAATAATATAGAGCGCACACATATATAAACATATGATATTAAAAATATAAAGATAGAAATATTATGTTATACAAACACTATACTCAATTTTGACAATTATAAGTATAAATTAACTCTGTAAATTTAGAAATTGTCAATAATATATTATACAGTATATTATATTTTCAAATATACTCAATTTAACTATAAATAAATGTTATTCAAAGATTCTTTCGGTTAGCCAATAAATGAGTTTCATTTGGCAACTCTATTTAGTTGTGACACTTGAATTTTCCAAATCTTTTAGTATACTGTATGATGATGGGATAATTTTTCATTTGGAGTAGGTATTAATTCTACAATTAATATCTTGATTTCGATTTTTACATAATCCATTTCTTCTTCAAATATACTTCCTCCGTTCCATTAAGCTTGCTACATTTGACTTTTACGTGATTCAATGTGTAATTTTATTTATTTATATGTTGAATTATACACGTCTAAAAAAGTTAATTTTATGAAAATATACGATTAGACGATTCAAACAAGATTTCATTTGACTATATTTTTACTTATACATTAACCGCAATATATAAATAAGTCTAAACGATAAATAGTACCCTTAACTGAAATGTAGCAATGTTAGAGTATTAAAGATATCATGGGCCTCAACCGTAAGCTTAATCTTTTGGTTAAGTTGGTTCCTTGAAATGGTATCAGAAGACAACGTGACAAGAGGTCACGGGTTCGAATCTCAACCACCCCTCAATTTAAAGTGGAATAGTCAGCGCCTATACGCATCCACACTTCTAGCCCAATGGGCTCTCGTGTGAGGGGGCGTGTTAAATATTAAACATATCCTGAGACTCAACCATAAACTTAAGTTTTTGGTTGAGTTGGTTTCCTGACAAGATAGTATTTCAGAACG
>JPXE02000511.1:0-13057 GCA_000753965.2 Amaranthus hypochondriacus | reverse complement strand
TATATAGTGTAGAAACCCGTGCATGCACGGTTTTTTAGCATAGACGAATATTAACATATGAAACTAAAAAAATAAAGCAAGTACATATAATCGTTGTTTATTTTAATTTTTTTTATTAAATTGTAATGATGAATATAATAATAATATGACAATTTGATAATATACAACTAAAATGAGAAGAATGGTGCATAAAAAGATGTATTATAAAAACTAATAATAAATTACGAATAAACATTAAGTATGTTAAAATTAAAATAAAATGGCAACTAACATTTATAGGTTTTGAAACACTTCTTTGTAGACAACATTTTCAGTGCGACGACATATTTTACCATCTTTATCACATATGAGAATTTTCAAACCTTTCCTGCTAGTCACCCTAGACACTGCGACGTAAAATGTCCATGACTAAAAACAGGTTTGGGTAGGAACAAACCAACATGTGATAGAGATTGTCCTTGACTCTTATTAATAGTCATCGCAAAACACAAAGATACCGGAAACTGCCTCCTCTGAAGAGCAACAGGGATTTTGGAACTATCTGAAGGTGTGAGTGTAATCCTCGGAATGAAAAACTTATAACCAATGTTAGAACCAGATATTACTGTTGCTTGTATAACTCGATCACCAAGATTATCAACCAATAAGCGTGTACCATTGCATAAGCCAGCTGACTGATCCATATTTCTGAGCATCATTATTGGCACACACCAACTTTAGCGCTAACTTATGGTTTGGAACTCCAGATGCACGTATTGAGTTGAGAAACTCAATGGAAAAGGCATCGTAGTTGTTACCATAGCTACCGTCAGATTTGTCGATTGAATCTGAACTCAAGTATGATCTTTCCTCTCCAGGATAAAGTGACAACACATGTTCGTTAATCTTATCAACAATCTCATTTGTTGGTGCTAGTATTGCCCTCTCGTGAAAGTACGAACTATCAATCAAACCCTCACGAAGTTGAGGGTAAGTGCAATCAACAATTGCAGCCATTGGATCAGTTGCATCCTTTATTAATAGATCTTCAGGTATATCGATAGTAGCCTCTCCAACATTAGGCCCTCCAAGCCTTCCATCCCCAACTTTGAGAATCCAATCAGCAAATTCTCGCAGCTCTTCAACATTGGCTAATCCGGGTCGTAATCTCATGTTTTTTGTAAGTCGCAACACCTTGCAATCATTCCAGATCTTTGAAAAGTTAAGTGTCGCGAAGACGATGTCTTGTCTTGTACCCTTTGGGATTACTGGCAACACTTGCCTAAAATCACCACCAAAAACAACAACCTTGCCGCCAAAGCTTAACTCAGACGGTTTACCATTAGGACATCGTATTGCATCGCGTAAACTTCTATCTAAGGCTTCAAAGCAATGCTTGTGAGTCATTGGAGCCTCGTCCCAAATAATAAGTTTAGTTCTTTTAAGGAGGTTTGCCAATTGACTATTAGGTTCTACACCCCTACACATAGAATCTTCGGTAACACTTATAGGTATCCTAAATCTTGAATGGGCAGTCCTTCCCTTAGGAAGTAACAAAGCTGCTATACCACTTGAGGCAACGGAAGGACTATTTCACCCTTTGATCTTAGACATGGACATAATATCTTCCACATAAATGTTTTCCCAATCCCACCCTGTCCATATAGAAAGAATACACCTCCCGTACCTCTTTCAATTACTCTGGTGATTTCATTGTATATCAAAGCTTGCTCTTCAGTCATCAATGGAAGTAACTCTTGCAACTCAGCTTTCAAAGAATCTCTATCATAGTTAAGCTCCTCCATAATTAATTTATTATGACCATCTTTGATGATAATATCACTCGGCACATCTCCGGGCATATATTCATCAAAGAATTTCCATTGTTTTCGAGTATATCCTGAATATCACGCAGAGCATAATTCTTCAATTGATCATCGGTGAGGTTTAAATCTGAGAATATATACATGGAAATTTTAAACATTAGTTATACCACAATTAATTCTTATTGTATTTAAATAGTAAGCATTTGAGGTCAAAAAAATTAAATTACCTGGCATTTGTAATATTCTTCTTTGTCTACGTAACACATCTTCAGACAACATCTTCCATGTGTTATCCCAAACATATTCTGGCCTTGATATGCTACCGGACATCAACAACATTGCAAACAATTTCCTCATAAAAAATGCTGATCCCCAAGAACTGGCTTCGGTAATACCATCAATATATTCCTTATCATCGTCAAGTAGGCCCATAGAATAGCAAGCATCCTTAAATGTTGGGTGTACCACACCATCAACTGTCCTAATGTCTTCATATGATGTCGGTCCCTTAACGAAGTTGAGTAGGATCCTCAAATAATATCGTTCACCACAGCCCGGTGCAACGTGATATAATCTGCCTATTGAGAATCCTCTCTTTGTGGAGTCCAAATTTCTCTTTCCTCTGCCAAACATAACTTCCTGGGAATTCACTATATAAAAGATTTTTTGCATCATCATATACTTTGTTACATTCCATCCAAGCCATGAACATTGACCTCTCATTCATCGGCCTAGACATCACATCGTCGATTGTGTCTTCGTCATTGAACACAACAGTATGTTCTCCTGGCAAATGAAAACTAAGTCTCTCCACTGGTGGAGTCGATGATGAATCTCAAATCCTAAGATGCGCCATGAAGCTTCACTTGCTGACACATATCTGCAATTATAGTATTCCTGAATTTCATCAACGTCCTCACCATCTTCGTTTTCCCCCCTGCCCTGGACAAACCTGCAGTAATTCTATCTTGTCCCTTGTTGATGTACTTGAAGAGGTATTTAATAGCGCGAGATTGATTACACCATTCAACATTAATATGTGCATTATATTTCAAAAGTAAAGATGGATTGTACGGGACAACATTTCTGTTGTCTAGTTCTGTACCATTTTTGATTACAGTTACACCACTATCCTTTCTCTTGTAACATGGATAACCATCTCCATCAACATATGTTTCATCATTGAACCTCTTAGGAAAAAATTTTGAACACTCTTTATCTCGCATGCAAGGTGATCTTGGGTTTGCTGATCCACACGGGCCATGAATCATTAAATCGGCTACCAATGAATATAGTAAAGGATTTTCTTCCTTGTCAGGCAACTCAGCAGATATGAATTTGTCTATTTCGACTGGATCTTGAATCTTATCATCTCGATGTAGGAACAATACTATATGTGCATGTGGTAGCCCCCTCTTTTGGAATTCAATACTATACACCACTGCATAAATTCAAAAATTTTAAGAAATTAGTGTATATATAATATGTAAAGAACTAAAATTTAAATAAAAAGGAGAAAGTATGAATTAATACTAACCTGCAATTACTCTTCCGAAAATATTTTCCTTCTTTAGATCTTTCACCAAACTGTCTAATTTCATTTTGAAAACCCGCGCCAATATATCTGGTCGATCTTCTGGACGCAAACCTCTCGACTGAACAAAACGTGTAATCTCTTTCCATTTCGAGTTACATGTAAATGTAATAAATACATCTGGAAATCCATATGTCTTGCAAATACCCATTGCGTCATGATATATCTCTGTCATAAAACGCGGGCTCCCAGGGAATGTTGATGGTAAAATTATGCGTCTACCGGCTGTGTTTGACGAACCATCTTGTACCGAGACAACACCTTGTAGATTCACATATTTATCTGCTCTAAGAACATTCTGATTTCTCCGTATAAAGTGAAGCCTTTCAGACTCTATCATTGTCCACCCATCGACCAAAAACTGATGAAACAATTTACCGGACCTCAAAATCGTGTCAGCTTCATTACTCCTATCCATTATTCTATAAGCAAACCATTCCCTCATTGTCAACTTCACCCGCTTGTTTGCATTTGTTTGTATCATTTTAGCAGTAAGACCGAGCACGTTCAGTTCAACCCCTTTATGAGATATGTCTAGTCTATAACCATCCTCTCCACGTGGAAACAATAAAGGGTATTGTAGTGCCAAATAACATGGATGCAGTTCACTTATGCGCTTTAATCTACCATCACGACCTTCAACAATTATGTCTCGCTCTTCAGCGACACTTCCTATGTCCCCAACAATTAAAGCAGCAACTTCGGATGCAGAAGGAATATTATGAGTCCTTCCATCATGAGTTCTCTTACTAATAAGTTTCAAATGAACATCAATGCTTTCTGCATGACGTATATTGTCGCGTGCCATTCTCCATGTCTTCACATAAGGATTAGTTGAATCTAAAAGATCCTTCAATTCTGCGACAATTGAATCATCAAAATCCTCCTGATTCCCCGAGCTGAAATTCAAATACAACACATACATAATTTTGAAAGATCTTATCAACAAATGATAAATTTATATTATACAAAAAAAATACAAAATTTTGAATTTTTATATACCTTACGGCACTTTTCCTGTTTGATATCTCATTATCTGTGTCGACTATGTATAGTTGCTGAAATTTTGCTAAACTCGATCCTTCGGGAAGTAAGCTACCGATACGATGACATGTTTGCCCGCGCACTCGAAATACATATGGACCCCGACCCATGTTCAATGTTTTGTCAACTTGACCCCCCATTGAAGTAAAAGCAAACATCATGTTATACCCCCTTATGCGTTCCATGAAATGCTTACTTCGTGAATCTTGACCATGTAAAAGAGATGAAAGTAACGCAGGAGGATCTTGTAGCATAGGAAGTGCAATCTTCCCTTTCCTACAACATAATGAAAAGGTATGATCCTTGCTTTTATCCCTCTTGTCCACCCTTTCAAGGCTCCACATATTAGCACCACAATCTCTACACAGGGATGTTGGATCTCCAATATCCATATAACCTTAAATGAAAAACTTCTAAATCATTTGTAGAATGGAATGATTTTATAGTAAAAGAATTATAATTTGTAAATGTAATAAACGAAAAACAAACTTAAATAGAATTAATACTAACCTTCAATGTGATTGTGCTCATCAACATCTATAAGATTCGAAATTTGATAAGAAAATATTTGAATAACAACGATAATTGTTAAAAAGTTAATCAAACAAACTACAATAATATAATGTTTATACCTGTATGTGTATCTTGTTGTATGTTCTCAGCATGTTGAGACATTTCAGTCATATCTGTATTTTATAATTAATTAAAAAAAAGCAAATTGTTATATTCATTAATTTCATGGTAGAAATGTTTAAAATGATTATATATATATACACACACACACACACACACACACACACACACATATATATATATATATATATACATACCTATGTCAATAATTGCTTCATCTCGATGTTCAAGTTCTTCAAGATTTCGTGAAACATCACTTAGTGTTATTGGACTTTGTCTTGCAACATTTCGTGGTCCATTTACGGAATTGCATTCATTAGTTGTTGATTTCCCTCCTTGAGTCGTCGTGCGACAAAATACAACTAAACAAAAATTAAGTATTATGATATTGAAATACAAAAATAATTATAGAAGTTAATAAAAATACATTGCGTAAGAAAATGAAACAACGTAAAAATTGAAATACAAACCATTTGTGAGATCACTAAAGGGAGTACGTGGTGTCATATTCATACTCGCATCATTACTTGTTGACGTTTGACCTGGATTACTAATTTGTATAAGTAAGAGTTTTTTTACCTGATGTAGTATAAATTGCATAATTTATCTTAAAATTTTGTTAGGCTTCATCCTAATATTCAAGAAATATTACTAACCTGTTGATGTTTCGGTAATTGAGTTCTTCATTCGTTTCCTTTGTAAAATTTCTTTTCTATTAGCTCTTGCTATCTTTGCGTGTTCAACTCTATTATCAACGATTATAATCGAATGTTCTGCTAAAAAAATAAAATAAATTATTTTTTTGAAAGAACAATAAAGTAAATAATTACTTATGATTAATTCAATTGATTCAAAATAGCTATTTATAAGTATGAAATCAAACCGTTGCTTGTATCCAAACTTGATTCAGATAGAATGTTTTGTTTCCGTGGTCTTCCTCTACGACGCTTAGGTGGATTGAAATCCTCCATCCAAAAATAAACTTTGATATATATATATATATATATATATATATATATATATATATATATATATATATATATATATATATATATATATATATATATCCTTAAAAGTAAATAGTATCAAAATAAGAATTTAATAATATATAGTATGATGTAGAAAATATAATAACAACTCTTTGTAAAAAAGTTAAAAGTGTTTACAAATTATAGAAAACCCTAACAAAATGGAAAATTAAATTTGTAAAATAATTTAACAAAATATTTAGTAAATTAATATATACAACTATATTTACAATAGAGATGTTAAACTATCATTTAACCCAAGTATTTTAGTCTAATTCAATTTATTAATGATGATAGCTACTCAATATTTTTAAAAACACACTAAACATACACTTTAAAATCAATTATACTGCTAACTCTCTACAATATTCTTATAAATGAAAAAAGAATTAAACTATGATTCGTATATAAAAAAATCTCTAGCCAATTTCAATTTTTTTAAAATAACTCCAACTTGATAGTTTTAAATATTAATCTGACTATAAAATTGAATTCGATCTAAGTCGATTTTACTGCTAAGAGTATTGATTCACAGTTATAATTGCATGGTTTTCCATTGGACCTTTCAATCTTATTGTACTTGCATTTAAGTTTTCGTCCGTTGGTTTATGAATTTACCGTCTCAACTAAGAATATGAGACGGTCTCACTCAAAAATGCGTCCTACACTAAATTCGATCTAATCCGACTCTGGTGTTAATTTTTAAAATTATTATAAAAATCAATGCGGATATAAGCAACGATTTTAAACCGACTTGAATCACCTCATCCGAAATTGACCCGGCGACCCGAATGAACTCTTTTAGAGTATTCTTACAATTGTCATTACACTTCATGTGTATATTTACAATTGTCATTTCACTGGAAATTTCTACGTATATATGTAGGATACCATTGTAATTATTTTATTTTTAAATTTTACTTATATTAAATTGAAAGTATTAAAAAAATTATCTCAAAAAAATAAATAAATTCATATCCCACTAACTTCTTGTCATTTCCCAGAAGAAATGATTATACTCATAAGTCATACTTGTATTGTAAGATAAAGATTTTCCATTGCACCTTTCAATATTGTTGTACTTGCATTTATGTTTTTGTCATTTCTCATTTTTTTTTAATAATAATGATGATAGGTACTCAATATTTTTAAAAACACACTAAACATACACTTTAAAATCAATTATGGAGTATTATTTAGAGAACTAACCCTGTACAATATTCTTAAAAATGAAAAAAGAATTAAATTATGATTCGTATATAAAAAATTCTCTAGCCAATTTCAATTTTTAAAAAAAACTCCAACTTAATAGTTTTAAATATTTATCTGACTATAATTTGAATTCAATTACTTGCATTTAAGTTTTCGTCCGTTGCTTTATGAATTTACTGTCTCAACTAAGAATATGAGATAGTCTCACTCAAAAATGCGTCGTATACTAAAATTAAATTCGATATAACCAAACTTATAGATAAATTTTAAAAATACTATAAAAATTAATGCGGATATAAATGTCGATTTAAAATCGACTTAAATCACCGTATCCGAAATTGATCCGACGACCCGAATGAACTCATTTATAGTATTCTTACAATTGTCATTACACTTCATGTGTATATTCACAATTGTCATTTTTTCTATGTATATATCTAGAATACCATTGTAATTATTTTATTTTTAAATTTTACTTCTATTAAATTGAAATTATAAAAAAATAAAAAATTATCTCAAAAAAAAAGTATAAAAAATTTTCATATCCCAATAACTTTTTTGTCATTTCCCATAAGAAATGATTATACTTATACTTGCAAGTTAACATATACTTCCTCCGTTCTGATTTACTTGCTACCATTGCATGGGCACAAATATTAAGGAGTTACTGTGCAATGATGAGTAGTAGGTGTAAAGTTGCTTTTTTGAAATTTTTTAATATTATTTGTTGAAAAATGAAAAAGAAAAATAGGAGTAATTAGATATAGAGTAGGATAATAATAGGAGTAGGTATAACTTTAAATGATTGATTTTTTACTAAAAAGGAAATGTAGCAAGTAATATGAAATTTCCCAAAATGAAAAATGTAGCGAGTATTATGGAACGGAGGAAGTACTATGTGTATGCACGATTTTACATTGCACCTTTCAATATTGTTGTACCTGCATTTATGTTTTGATCCGTTGGTTTATGATTTTTTCGTCTCAACTAAGAATATGAGACGGTGTCACTCAAAAATACGTCCTATACTAAAATTGAATTCGATCTAACCCGACTTTAAAATAAATTTTAACAATTCTATAAAAATCAATGTGGATATAAATGTCGATTTTAAACCGACTTGAATCACCTCACTCGAAATTAACCCAGCGACATGAATGATATCCTTTACGGTATTCTCACAATTATCTTTACATTTCATGTGTATATTCACAATTGTCATTTCACTGAAAATTTCTATGTACTCCAATAAAATTATTAAATTGTACATAATTTAAATTTTATTTTATATCTAGGAGTATATATGTAGGATACCATTGTAATTATTTTATTTTTTAAATTTTAATTCTATTAAATTGAAAGTATAAAAAAAATTAATATCCCACTAACTTTTTGTCATTTTCCATAAGAAATGTTTATACATATTATTGAAAGTTAATCACCTACATTTTACTTGGTTTTTTATTTCTTTATTTTCGTCTTCATTTCACATTGATATTTATTTGATTTTAAAATCGAATCCGATTTAACATGACTCTAAAATTAGATTTGATTAATACAAAAATCAATATTGATAAATCGATCCGATGACCCGAATAAAATCCTCTATAATATTTTCACAATTGTGAAATTCACTCCATCAAGTCGAAATTTTATACTATGGAGTAATTGGATAAAATTTTACAGTTAATTGCATGGTATTTGATTGGACATTTCTACTCACACACCAAATGTTATTAATTGCTACTCCGTCCTGATGAGTTAGTAACAATGAAAAAATGAGTGAATATTAAGAAAGTGGTAATAAATAAGGAGAGAAAATAAATTTGTAGATGAAATTAAAAGAGAGTTAAAATGTATGGATTAGATTAAAAGAAAGTAGTGAGGCATAGTCCAAAAATAAAAATGCTCCAATTTAATTAGGACAGACAAAAATAAAAAATGCTGCAAATTATAAGGGACAGAAGGAGTATTAATTAGCCAAATGTCCTTACCAATAGTAAACCGTCACTTTTGGTTCACTTACCCTCAACCTAAAAACCTTCTTACTTCCCTATACTCCTCACACCCCTATATACCTAATCTCATTATTTCCCTATACTCCTTGCACCCCTATATATCTAACCTCATTATTTCTCCTATACTCACACCTTTTTTGCTTTTCAATATCTTCACAAATATGGAGTACTTAGTTCCATCACTTTTGCTTCTTCAAATACAATTTTACTATTCTCTTTCAAATCTCATTTTGTAGAAATATATAAACAACAAATTTCATGATTCTATTTGTTTTCATGATAACATTTTGTAAAACAAACTATTTTATGGTTCATTAGTTTTAGCCATTTAAATGGCAAAACTCTTGATAACCGATTTTTTTAAGCTTTTTTTCATGGTTTATTGGTTGTTTATGTACTTTTATTTAACATCAAAATCATGTATTTCTTCCTTTAATTCTAACATTCTATTTCAGGGTTCATTAGTTTTAGCCATTAAAATGGTAAAACTCTTGAAAACCCTTTTTTTAAGCTTTTTTCTTGGTTTATTGGTTGTTTATGTACTTTTATTTAACATCAAAAATCATGTATTTCTTGCTTTAAATCCAACATTCTATTCTAGGGTTCATTAGTTTTAGCCATTGCAATGCTAAAACTCTTGAGAGCCCTTTTTTTAAGCTTTTTTTTTCATGGTTTATTTGTTGTTTGTCTACTTTTAATTAACTTCAAAATCTTGTATGTTTTCCTTCAAATCTAGTCTTGGTATCTTACAACGCTATTTTTATGTCAATATCGTCTTGTGTTGTTTAAAGAATCAAAGAAATCCAACGTCTAGGACGAATGGTGGTATAAACATGATTTCAACACTCTAAATTTTGCCATAAAAAGTGTTGTAGATATACCAAATGTTAAATCGGAGGTTTCTCAACCAGAAATCAAAAGGTAAAAGAAATTTATTTACACTAATGTTTTTTGTATTAATATGTCATGCATCCTTTACAAATTTGTATATCTACATCAACTCTCACTAAAAGTAAAATAAATGAAAACTACGTATATGATATTAATGGGTAGGATTTCTTGATAGTTTATAATTATTTATATACATTATTTGTCGATAAAGGTAAAGGACCCTTTCGGTATCCCGCACAAGAAATGTACATTATTTGTCGATGAAATATATAAGTATGTTTTATCTACATTTATCTCACTGTAAATTCTTAAATATTAAGATTATGACAAAAATATATTTTAGTTCTTAAACTACTTTCTGGATCTATATCTACTTTCTCAAAAAAAACGTAAAAACAATATTAATGGGTAAAACATCAGTTGTGTTGTTTGTTTTGATATTAAGATGGACATTTCTACTTTCTCTAATTTTTATTGTTTTTTGCAGGTTATAAAATGTAATGTTATAATATTGACATAGATGTATAGTTTATAGGTCATTATAATTGTAATTCATAGTTTAGGTTTATAAAATGGTTTGTAATATAAATAGAGTTAGAATTTAGTTATAGCATCTACACAACTTTTGGATGTTCTTATGAACACAGGTATGGCCTTCTTTCCTTTACTCTTTTAACATCTGTTTTCTTTATTAGATCATGTTTGAATTTGAACTAATTATTAATCCTCCACTATTATATATTTTTTAATAATATATACATCTTGAGATAATGTGAAAAAGATGAGCACAATATTTAGAAAAATATAGTATCAACCTCTTAGGCATAATTGTAGTTATTAAATTAGTAAATAAAAATAAAAAAATGTTATTAATAGTAATTGTTCTATTCATTAGCCATATAGACATATCTTAAAGTAATAATTTGTGTTGGATTAATTTTTTTCTATTAAATTCAAATACTGATTAAGACACCTTTCATGTAAATGAAAATTGTTCAAGTCAAAAATATTATAATATCCTACATGGAGATAAAACAACTTGAGTATTAATATCAATAAAACTATTAAATCTTACATGTAAATTGACATATTTAATACGATATTATAATAAACAGTAATGCATAAAAATTTCAATGTGATACCTTTAATTTGAAACAGCTTTATATCAACTTCTTTTCTGCAATGAAGCTTTAATTTAGAACAATTTTATAATCTTGACTTTTTGTATTGAAAATTATATGCTTTTGTATATTAGTTTTGATTTTGTGACACATTTAATAAGCTTTTATCTTTAGAAATCATAATAATATATGAATTAAGAATATGGAATTCTATATTTACATAATAATACATTCTTAACCTAAATAGGAAACAATATGTTTTACTTTCCATTATTTCTTGAAATTGCCTTAATACAATCACTTATCCCTATTAGTGATGTATCAAATACAATTTCAAATACGCGATATTTACATTCTTTTTACATTCTTTTAAATTGTAAATATCGCCATAAATTAAAAATATCACTAATGGTTCTGTCATTTGTTCTGTATTTGAAATTTAAAAAACTTGTAAATCACTAATTCAATATTGTGAATTATAATTGCACTGTGCTTAATTTGGTAACTATTTATGAATAAGTGCCTAAATATCATCATTAGTGATATTTTTTAAAATTCTTTCTTCACTGAAATAGGAAACATTCTTTTTACTGATCCTGCAATTTTGAAACTGCCTTAATACACTTTTATAAATTTGGCAGTAATTAGACAATTAGTCAATTCCTATTATTAGTGATATTTTAAATTCCCAGCAGATCTCAATATTATAATTTTAAATTAAATGAAGATCTCAATATTTTTAAAAAATATTGATCCTGATCCTGCTATTTTGAAGGAGAGTATTTTTAAAAAACATCTATAATAACTTATTGAAATGGAAAAAATATTATTTTACTGATCCTGCTAATGCCTTAATGCATCACTTTTATAAAAATGGCAAATATGGGCAGTAATTAGTCAATTAGTCAATTCCTTTTTTATTAGTGATACTTTAAATTCCCACCAGATCTCAATATTATAATTTTAAATTGACTGAGGATCATAATTATTGATATTTTTTAAAAATATTTTCTTTATTGAAATGGGAAACAAATTGTTTTATTGATCCTGCAATTTGAAACTGCCTTAATGCAATTTTGAAACTGCCTTAATTCCACATTTTTAATTATGGGAAATATGGGCAGTAATTAGTCAATTTGTACATTTAAAGGTCAACCCTCGTTAGGAGGTGACACCTGTTATTTTCCAAGAATTTTAATAGGTAGTATGATATCTATAGAAGTCATTCGAGGCTATAATATATATAATATATAATTGAATAATACGTACATTAATTAGAAAAGTAGTACACTAGTATTGCTTGTACATACAAATCCTTGAAAACATCTTCACTGTTAGCATCTTTACGCCTAGCTGGCTTTAGATCCTTCTTGATCACCCGTAGCATCCGAAGCAACCCATCATCATCAACATCATTGCAAAAGTATATAAAAACCTGTAAATTTAGAGCAAGTAGCATTAAAACAATGACAAATATAACTTTCGAAGATCAAAGATGCAAGTTTCAATAGACAGAAGGGTTTCTCTAATCCAATTGCTTCAATCAATCCTATGAATTGCAACTCGAATCCTTGAATGCAAATCCTTGATAACAACAATACAAAATGAGAATGTACACATATGATTAAGCTATATACATAATCAGATGAAGGATTCAATTGTACCAAGTTAGATACTCCTCCTATTCAGCCTAAATGTCTCATTTAGTTTT
>JPXE02000510.1:2362-13579 GCA_000753965.2 Amaranthus hypochondriacus | reverse complement strand
TCCCTCTTCAACAATCCCTAACCTTCATCAATTCATCTCATCATCACCATGAAATCTCCCAAGACTTCATCTAAAACGAAAAACAACAAAACCCATGCATGTCGCCACGAAAAGGACTTTTCTACCACAAAAGGAAGCTGATCTTCAAAACCCGCAAAGAAGGCAAAGGTAGTAGATCCTGATTGTGCTGAGGAGGTTTGTTAATGTGAATCTTAAGAAGTTTTGGTGTGCCTCTTGAAGGCCTAGAATTTCCAATGAGTGCTAACAACAAAATAGGTGCTAAGTGTCTTAACAACTTGCATCTTACATTAAATGAAAATGGAATTCTAGAGGATGTTGAAGAAGATGTTGAGTATGTGAGTTCTGATGAGGAACAAGAGGAAGGTGAAACTGAAGTAGAAGGGGAGAATGTAGATCAGGAAACTGTTCCCACTGCCACTACTGAGGCAGAGACAGAACAGGAACAAGGGGAAATTGTGACTCAGGGGGAAGCTGTTAGTAAGGGGGAACAGGTTGGGGAAGAAGAAAAAGAGGAACTAGAGGATGAACAATCTAGTTCAGAGGATGAGGATCTCAATGTGCCTCTCAAGAACATTAGGAAATCATCCAAGAGTTCTTCGTGCCTAAATGCTGATATTACCTTACCAACCCCACCATCACCAAAACCAAACTCACCTATACCACCATCACCAATAGCAACTACTCCACCACCATTTACATCACCACCATCACCTTTACCCACTGGTTTTGATGATCCCACTACTATCCCTCCTCCTCCTACTACCCTTGCTCATGTCCTTTCTACACTACTTGATATGCAGTCCCAATTATGCGCTTTCCAAAGTGAAGTTCGTGCCTCACTCTCCACTATTGCTGAGCAACTCACCGACATGGAATCACGTCTTGGTGCGAAGCTTGACACGGTGGAGGTGCAGACTGAATTTGTTGATGAGGAGACTGCTGCCTGATCCCTCCTGCTTCTGTTTTCAAATTAATATTTTAGATGTTTGTTGGCCTCACCGTTTGATGTTGTAATTTCTAAACAATATTTTTTTTTGCTTTTCTTTTGAAGTACCAGCTGGGGTACAAACTATGTTTTAATATGCTACTAACCATCCTTTCCCTTTCTTCATATAATATCCCTCCTTTGCTCATCCCTCATGGTCTACGCTGTTTATTAACTTGCATTTCATGATTCATGTTTTCGGTATTTACTTACTTAGTTTGCTGCTTACTTTCTTAATTTATCTAACGCTTGCCTTAGTGCTGTGGATTGATCTATACCCTACTTTTTGATTGATGTCAAAAGGGGGAAGAAACGAAACAACACTTATGATTTTCTTGTGAATGCTTATGTCTTGACTTAGTCTTATTATGTTGACTCTTGTCTCTTGTCTCGTAAAATGCTTTATGTTTGGTATGCTACGTATGCTTTCAACCGTTATTGTTCTTGTCACCTTGTTTAAACTATTCTTGTCACCTTGTTTAAACTATTCTTATAACTTCATAGTATTGAAGTACTTAAATCAATGTGTTATTTTGTTTTAAGTAGTTTCTTTTTTTTATTAGTTTTTATAGTTTTTATTATTAACTTTTATTTATGTTTATGTTTTGTCTTGTTTGTCTTGTTCTAAAAACTGAACTCATGTTTAAACCACATGATTTTCGCCCAAAAATTTTTTTAGAGTAATATGTGTTACTAAGAGTTTAGTAAATTATTTGTCACGATTTAATTTACTAAATATGTTTGAACTGGTGATTAATCTCTAGCATGTTCAAGATTATTCGTTTTACTCTATATTTTTATTAAGTTTGTTTATAAAGTTTGTCATCATCAAAAAGGGGGAATTTGTTGGCCCATTTGGTTTTGATGATAACTTTAACTTTTATAAACAAACATATTACGTTTTGAGATTGTTTTATAGGTCATATATCCGACCGATTATCATAATCGTCGATGGTACCTAAAGAAGGTTGTGTAAAGAGCATTGCGTGTCGAAGTCAAAGTCAAAGTCAAATAAGTCACATGGACCAGTTCCAGATTGGTCAGAATCGAAGACTGTCAAAACGGAGACAGTGCAGTGTTCCCAGGTCAACCGTCAGAGAATTAGTCAACGAATTTATTAAGAAAAATAATTATTAGTTTTCTTTTTATTTTTGTTGTACGGATGAATAAGTCAAGGCTGCACAAGGAATAACCTGGAATTAATATAAACACTCATTAAAATATTAAATCCTAAAATATCTCCTAAGAATTAGGATCTTGGCTATTTTTAGCTAAAAGACAAAAAAGACTTGGAGTAACCTCCAAGTACTTTCACGGATAATGCCCACTGATCCCACGTCATTAATTCATGGGCTTAAGGGTTTAAGAGTTCTCATTGCTATATATATACATCATTGAGCAACCGGCACATTTGGCGATCAACAAAGAGAGAATTTATTTGTGCCCAAAACCCTTCGTGAGATCCGAAATTCAAGAAGAGGAAATCTTGAGTGTTCTTTAATCGCTTATTAATTCCACAATATTTCCTTGTGCTAATCTTGTTTTGTCTATCCATTTTAGAGAAATCTTGTACGGGTTTTTTGAGAGATTTGTAATTAGACTTGGGTAAGTCTAAGGGGGAATAGAGAAAGTGAATTGAGAAAGAGAAGAGAGAATAGAGAAAGAGAAGGAGAACCGAGAATAGAGAAAGAGAAAGAGAAGAGAGAAGAGAAGGAGAAGAGAAATTTATTTTATGTAATAGAGAATTGATTTACATAAATAATAGAGAAGTAAAATCCCTAGCGGTCGTGTTTCTTTTTCCCACGTTAAATTCTTGTGTTCTTTTTAGTTTTCTTTAATTTGCCTTGAGTATTTTTATTATCATAAATTCCGCAAGAAAATAGGGCAAAAATACTCCTAGGGCATAGTAACAATTCACCCCCCTCTTGTTACAGTTCATTGTCTCTAACGAGTACAGTTCATTGTCTCTAAGAGTTTCTACATAAAGGCTCTTATTTTCAATGTAAACCCTATGACTTGATTGGGAGTAACCCTCCCTTTCTTGTTCATCAATTTTATGCTTTCCCCTTTTGATTTCTTGCCCTAATTTTAGATTGTTCTTCATTTAATGTTTCTTTCTTCTTCATTTATGTAAGTTCTCTTCATTTATTGCTTTTCTATCTTTATTGCTTTCATTTATGCTTTCCTTTATGCTTTCATTTAATGTTTTTGTAGTTTAGATTTATTGCTTTCCTTTTATCTCTTTCATTTATGCTTTGTTGCTCTTCTTTTCTTTCTTTATGCTTTCCATTTAATGTTTTCATGTCTTTTGTTTCTTTAAATGCTTCCTAGACTAGATTTAATGCTTTCTATCTTCTTACTTTTGCTTTTAATATGCTAGAGTAGATTTTAGGGTTTTGGGTTAGAGAAATCCTGGGGATTTGGTCTTGTGTTTAATTTTAGGAAGATGGTTGAGATTGATGTCGGTTTGATTGATTGATATTCGATGCATATCTTGTCCTGCCACTCCCTTGTGAGACATAGGGCGATTATGGTCGTTCGTATTGACTATAGGTCATCAACTTCCCCATGCCATCTAGAGTGTCTCGATTGACCTTCGTTCGATCTCCTTCGACCTAGCCTATCTCTACTTCCAATAGACCTACCTAGGGTGACCTAGCCTAAGCCGCTTTCTTTTATTGTTTGTTTTCATCCTAGATTAGTTCACCCATCCTCTTACCTACCAACCATATACCTTTCCCACACCAAACCTTTAGTCTAGCATCCCTTGTTCTTTGTGGTTCGACCCCCCTTACCGCTACACTCGTTGTAGTATTATTTTGGGTGATTATAAATGTGTTTGATTAACCAAGGTTCTTAGCGTAAAAACAACGCGTTAGAAACCCCGTTATCAAAATGGCGCCGTTGCCGGGAGCAAGGCGTTTGTATAGATTTTAGTTTTGGTGTGTTTTGTGAATAGTTCTTGTTTTTGTTATTTTTGTTTTTGTTTTCATGGATTGCCACATTTATCAACTCGAGCATGAACCTTTTTGGAGCTTCTTTCTTAGGTATGAGACTTTCTTCCTCCGCATGTACAATGTTAAAATGTGGCAAATTTGTCATCATCTTTACGGAGGTTTGAATAGTGAGACTAGGGAACTCGTAGATGAGTATCACGATAACATGTTTCTTGACCAAACCCTGTGATTTGTTTGGACTTCTTAAAGCGATGGCCAAGCATTTCTATAGAAAGAGTACCCTTGTCTCCCTCTCCTTGAGATTCCACCGACTTTCCCTTCTAGTGACCCTTTGGTTAAAGTAGGGACCGAGTTGGAGAGAAATATGGAGCGTTAATATTTATAGAAAGGTCTTTGAGGCTAGACTAGAGTCCCACTACCATGACCTAGACTCCCCTCAACCTATCATTAGCTCCCCTCCTCCTCTAGATGATCAATGTCCTTGTGTCGATGCACCACTCACCGATGAGGTTCATGATGAGGTTCCTTGCCCACCCAATATGATGCACCCCTCATATATGTGCACGATCATCTAGTTAGTGGAACCGATGACCTAGAGGTAGACTTACCCTTAATGAGGAGTCTCAAGTGCATACCTTGTTGTGCCCTTCTGTTGAGTCTCACCTTACACCTCTTTGTCATCATGAGAAGCTCCCGATCGTTCATGTTCATGCTTGCTTTGATGCTTGTGTTGCTATGCCCCTTGCTTCCCTCCCCCTCCCTCCATGCATTCTTCCCCGACTTTTCATCATGTTATGGAAAGTCGGTTTTTGTTGTGTTTCTTCTTTCCCCCTTTCTCTCTCCCTCTTCCACTCCCAACTTCTGCTGTTGTGGGGAGTGAGTTTGATAAACTCCTTCGGAGTTTGACTCGCTACCACGTAGTGAGTCGGGTCTAGCTAAAGACCTAAAAGAAGCGCTTGTTGGGAGGCAACCCAACTGTAGATATTGTTTTTGTTTCCTTCTTGTTTTTCATTCATTGCATTGCATTCTTGCTAGTCATTGCTCACGTTTGGTTTGTAGCGTTGGTTGTTAGTATTTTGCAGACTTAAACGACCTTAGAATTGACCCTCCACAAGTTCGCTTGTGTTTTGATTGATGATTTTGAGAGGTCAATGCTAACGGTCCGAAAGGGTGAGAAAGAGAAAGAAGGCTCTAAAGAGCATTTGAGCCAAACACGAAGACAATAGCTTCACCCTAGCTTGGGGGAGGCGATTACTCTAGCTTCGCGCTTCATGCCTCCACTTCTTTTGAGGAGCGGAGAGTTATTAGACCACTTCATGGTGGCGATGGTAATGCTAGGAGTGAATGCCCTCCTAGCCTAGGTATGACCTTCTTCTCTCTTTATTATGGGCATATGTTTTGTGTTGGGTGTTTCGACAATCTTGTTGACCATGGTTTTTAATGTTTCATCTTTCTTCTCTCCTTCTTTGCTAGAGACTAGCAAAGCTTTAGCTTGGGGGAGGAATGGTCAACTCCATTGTCGCTCCACCCATTTGTTTGTGCATTTAGTATCATGTAGCTATAGTTTAGTTCATGGCATGCATCATTTTGTATATTTTTCACATATTCATCTTGCATTCATACATAGTGTATATATTCCATGTTCATGTTTAGTTTTCAATAAAATGGTTGAGTTGTGAAACTAGCATGCTTGCTTCTGGTGTGTACTTCTGTGGTCTTACCTTATGCAAACTCATATTTCCTTAGCCCTGTGCATGTTTTGGGACCTAGAGTCTGACCTATTTTCCACATAGCTTGGGGGAATCGGGGTTTGCTTGGTTGGTGGCTTGGATGACTACCTTTAGAGGCGCATTTCGACTAGCCTGTGAGTATTGAGCCTTCTTGGACTCCTTGCGAGTTCCATTCATTTTGTGTGCTAGTTAGGGGATCTAAGTATTGTGTCGGTTCTTCTCCAGTATAGTCGGCTTTTCTTGAGATCAGGGATGATAACACGTTTGCTAGAATTGAGCCACATAGCCAAATAGCCTACCTTGAACGCAATTGACTTTAGGATAAGCCAAGTTTTGCCTTTTCCTTTTCTTTTGTAACCGCATTATTTAGCCTCCACATGAGCCAAATTGTTCCCTCTTCTTACCTAGAGGATAGCTTAGTGATGGTGGGGTTTGTTGTGTGTTACAGTGATTTGTGGGTTATTGGTTATGTCGTCGGTTGTTGGTTTTCATGACTTTATTCATTTCATTTCCAGCTCATACCACTTCTCTCCTAATTCCTCACGTGCTTTCGTTGTTATTATCCATACATATTCTATGTTTGAGGCGACCCTTCTCTTGTTTTTCATTGAGACTTTATACACATTCATATTCATGTGAGTGAGAAGGTCGTTATATTATTGAGAGATGAGCTTGGAAACACTTGTGTTTATGAGATTTTACATGTTTTGATAGTGTTTGATGATGGAGATCATTGCGCTTCACGTTATTGGGTTTTTGATGGTTGTTGGATATAGTTTTCATCGGTTTGTCATGAGATGTTTGTGGGTGTTTTGTTTTGGGTCACTTGCTATCCTCTACTTAGCTCCACATTCCCAAATGTATCCCACCTTAACCCTAAGCCAACGTTACAACCCTTGCGCTAACCTGTTCGACTTGGTCCGATTAGTTTGTTCTGTACTGGAGTTAGATATGACACAATCCCCATGATTCTCCCCTATTAGGTGTTTGATTCCCGACTCATCTTTAGTCGGAAGACTTTGAGCGAAACACGAACCAAAATCAAACACATGAGCGTTATTGCATATTTCTCACATCTTTTGAGAAATAACCCGGGGAGCGTAGACTTGTGACCTCTCTAGGTAGTGGGTGGCATAGCCTGTGATGTAGCTTACCCTAGTGATCTCAAGTTTGTGGAATTGGTCATTCTCTTCGGTATTGCGCTCTTTGAGACCATTATTCTTGCACGCCTATGGCTAGGGAAGAGTTTTGCTTGTACACAGCTCGCGTTGCTTTGATTTCCGCTGACCTTGCATCGCATCATATTAGATTTTGCATTGTAGTTTTTAGTTTCATATAGTTTGCATCCTTGCATTTGCATTGCATTGGATTTGTGGGTCTCCTTCTGAAAACCTCACGAGACCTTACTCGTCCTCTTTGGGAGACCTTGAGGTTTAAAGGGCTTGTCGTACGTGCTAAGTGCGACCGTGATTCCTACGACAGTGAGTTTTAGGTTTTATTGCTTTCGTAGTGTAGTTTTGTTTTGTTTTTGTAGTTAGTTGTTCTGGGGTGCCCATGTGCTTCCATGTTTTCCTACCTAGTTTCTTTGCTAGAGACTAGCAAAAGTTAAGCTTGGGTGTTGTGATGTGCTCGATCTAGAGCACATTTATAGCCCTACTTTGGTGTCGAGTCTCGTTGTTTTACATTGGTTTTATACGATTTACACTCGATTTTACCTTGTTCTTGTCTCCATGGTGTTTAGAGATCATTTTAGGTGTTTTCGGGAGATTTCGAGGTGATTCGGGTTGAGTTCGAGGCTTAGATCCCAAAGTCGAAGATAATGCACGCGTTTCGAGGCTCCCACAAGTGTTTCGGGTCATCCCCGAAGATATCGCGAAGGTCGGGAATCATTTGAGCATGGTTTGAAACCTTAAAGTGACCAAGTGAGCAAGATTCGGTCGAACCCATGACCAATTCGGTCGAATGGGTGTGCTGATGACCCAAAGGAAGCTTGCAAGTCACTGGAAACCCCGAATTGGCTCCCATTCGCTCGAACCTTGCCCATTCGGTCGAATCCCCCTAAGATTCGGTCGAATCTACAATGTGCAGCCCAAGTCAGCAATTCAGCACATCCATTCGGGCGAATTTGGACCAGATTCGGTCGAATCTGGCCAATTCGGGCGAATCCACCTTGCTTCGGGCGAATTCTGTGCAGTTCAGCGCAGCGTTTTATTTCGCGAAGCTTTATTTCGTAGGATCTTTTTAGGGCTTTTTCCCCCTTTCCCTTGGGCTATATAAAGGCTCTTATTTTCAATGTAAACCCTATGACTTGATTGGGAGTAACCCTCCCTTTCTTGTTCATCAATTTATGCTTTCCCCTTTTGATTTCTTGCCCTAATTTTAGATTGTTCTTCATTTAATGTTTCTTTCTTCTTCATTTATGTAAGTTCTCTTCATTTATTGCTTTTCTATCTTTATTTCTTTCATTTATGCTTTCCTTTATGCTTTCATTTAATGTTTTTGTAGTTTGGATTTATTGCTTTCCTTTTATCTCTTTCATTTATGCTTTGTTGCTCTTCTTTTCTTTCTTTATGCTTTCCATTTAATGTTTTCATGTCTTTTGTTCTTTAAATGCTTCCTAGACTATAGATTTAATGCTTTCTATCTTCTTACTTTTTTGCTTTTAATATATAGAGTAGATTTTAGGGTTTTGGGTTAGAGAAATCCTAGGGATTTGGTCTTGTGTTTAATTTTAGGAAGATGGTTGAGATTGATGTCGGTTTGATTGATTGATATTCGATGCATATCTTGTCCTGCCACTCCCTTGTGAGACATAGGGCGATTATGGGTCGTTCGTATTGACTATAGGTCATCAACTTCCCCATGCCATCTAGAGTGTCTCGATTGACCTTCGTTCGATCTCCTTCGACCTAGCCTATCTCTACTTCCAATAGACCTACCTAGGGTGGACCTAGCCTAAGCCCGCTTTCTTTTATTGTTTGTTTTCATCCTAGATTAGTTCACCCATCCTCTTACCTACCAACCATATACCTTTCCCACACCAAACCTTTAGTCTAGCATCCCTTGTTCTTTGTGGTTCGACCCCCGACTTACCGCTACACTCGTTGTAGTAATTATTTGGGTGATTATAAATGTGTTTGATTAACCAAGGTTCTTAGCGTAAAACGACGCGTTAGAAACCCCGTTATCACACACATGCCCCAATTTGTTACATTTCTTGCAAAAATATGGGCGCCATTCGGGGATGGCTTTTTGGGTAAATTCTCGTCCAGTATTGTCCCTCACTTTGATATCTGTAACAAAATCTTGGGTGATATCCACTTCCACTAGGACCCTAGCATACGAAACCTTCACTTGCTTAGCGGTACATTCATCTGCAATAATAGGGACTCCTACCGCACTAACTATTCTACTCAAAGAGTCCTCCCCCCAACAGTGGAGAGGGAGACTCGGTAATCTAACCCAGACTGGTATTACTCTCAGAATCTCCTCCTTGAAGTCAAAGTTCGTGTTCCATTTCTTTACAATCATTGGAGCTCTATTGAGAAAATATGGCCCTCCTTTAAGGATCTCATCACATTTCCATCATCAGTGCTAAATCTCATTATAAAATAGCCTTCCTCATGAGAATGGATAGTAGGCATAGTTACAAACGCCCAATGTTTTCGAATGAATCCTCTAATAATGTCTACTGTAACATTTCCACCTACAACATAAACAACCACAGCTCGTTCCCAAAGTTTAACAAGGTTAACAATATCATTTGACTCTATATGAACAACTTGTGTGCCATTCTCAATCACAGGTGGGATGAATTTCAATTGCATTCCAGTAGTGGGTTTAGGGTTTATTACCTTATCTCTCCATAAGTGAAGCTGATTAATGGGTCTCGATTTCGGAATGCTAGCTGTGCTCAAAGCTGGGAAGTCTTCCTTTCCTTCCTTTTCGGGTTCAATTTGGTCAGTTTGTGTTTTCAAAGGGCCCTGCTGCTGGATAAGAATTCGCAGGTCTTCGATCTGTTTTTTCACTGACATCAGTTCTTCCCTCACTTCATCCTCTTTCTCACCATCAGTATAGTTCTCCTCTGTATAATCTTCCTCCATTTCCTGATTGTTCTCCTTCAATTCCTTCGAACCCAAAACGCAATTGGATTTCTGACTCCCCTCATCTTCCCTAACAATCTGCTTGTTCGATCCGCTTCTTGTTTCCATAGTTGTCATTCTAATTTCAACTCCTTGACCTCTCCCTCCTCTTCCTCGGTTCCCTCTGCCTCCTCTCATGCCGATTTCGTGGTTGCCTGTACCGGAAAGTGTCAGACGCCTGGAAGCGGATGGCTTAGACGCCCATCTTCTCCAGACACCTTCTCTCTAAAAAATTTTATATATTATTATTATATATATATATAATATTATATATATATATAATATATATATATATATATATATATATATATATATATATATATATTATAATTATAATATTATATATATATATATATATATATATATATATATATATATTAATATATTATATATATATATATATATATATATATGCAATGCGAGATGCATGTAAGGGTTAATTACTGCGTGTAAGTACCTGTAAGCGTCACTGCACGACCAAAAGTTACATAGGTCCCCCAACTAAGGTTCTACTTTCCTCTTATGAATGTCACCTATATAAGTTAGGAGTAGAACTAATAAGTTCACTTATCTACTGTGTCGTACCAGCTAAAAGTTAAAGTAACCACTATTACTCATTCAATATGAGTTTCCGATTACTCTGGCACACAAACATTTTATTCAATACAAGTCATGATTGTTAACTCATCGACAACACAAGTCTTTCCATCGATTTAAGAACAAAAGGATTATGAGAGTCGTTCATTTGCACCAACTAAAATGTGAGTTATATGCAATTCGCGTTATTTCAAAAAATATACAATTCACGCGTAAAATCTTACAATGTTAATACGACACTAGTATGACTATAATGACAAAACGTAAAAGATATCGTATCTCAATATCAATTATTTTATTTTCCAGAAGTTAGAAGACCACAATTAAAACATCACAACAATTAACTTTAGCAACTCTCAACAATAAGTTAGACACTATGCTCATGACTCATTAAATTTGTGTATTCGAAACTTCAATAACCTTATAAAGGTATTTGTAGTTCTCAACATTTAACTCACTAGCAATTAACGACTATTACTCCCCAATCAACAATTAAACCAATTCTATAGTCTACTCAATCGCAACCATTACCCACTAAATCTATCATAACCATAGCAAACACAATTAAACATTAAAGCAACTTATGAAATTATCCAATCAATCATCACAGCACCAAAAATATAACATGAAAGCACACATTATTTAAAATTTCATCCCTAAATTAAACCCCAATCACTTCATTGTTCAAAAATAACATCTTTAATTATTACCCACAATAAGATTAAATAAAATTGATACACAATGAGCACACAACCCATAATTTCTCATCACTCTTAAAACCCTAA
>JPXE02000509.1:0-13091 GCA_000753965.2 Amaranthus hypochondriacus | reverse complement strand
CCCATTATCTTTCGGCAACATTTTAATAATGAATGACAAAATTCATCGTAAAGTCTCTCTGGATACGAAAGTTTGTCTTTAGGCCTCGACATCCTTCCTATGACCGACATCTGAGTATGAGTTGTCGAAACTAGGGTCAGGTGTAAGTGACGCTCTTAACATTTCAAAAAATTCTTGATTGGGGTTCAGATCTTCTTCAAGATGTACGGGAGAGTTTGGTACATTTGCGACGACATCATCACGATGCGGTAGAAAACGATGATGTGTATCGAAAAAGTACTCGCTGCTGCATCGAAGACCATTTGTGCATACGTATTTTAAATCATGTTCAGCTGTTGCTCTACCGGAGCCAACTCATTACTAGTGGTGCACCGTCAGAATATTTGTGCAGGTACTAATGTAGTAGTTTTCGACAAACCTCTTCTTAACAGATGATCTCATACGACATCTGGAGCCACACAGAATATTCATGCAAAAAGTATGAATTCTTCGACCCTTCTAAATATCTAATATTATAAACTCCTTTACAACTTCGCTGGTACATCCAACTTCTTTTCACTTCGTAAGGCCATTGCTTGTTGCGAAACAACAAATTCCACTTTTATTAGCAACGGAAAAAACTTTCCGGACTAATCTGCTAGCATCTTGCGACTACAAAAGGGCATATTGTGTCGGCACGTGAAAAGATGGCCTAATAAAGAATCTTGTAGTTTGATTTTTGAATAGTAATTTCAGAATCCGACCAACAATTGCGAATAAAAGGTAGTCGGAGGGTGGTCGACAAGGACAAAGAATCTTAAGGAAATAAATGCCTGTTAGGAGCGCTTTGACTTATTTGTGAAATTCAAAATTCCGACTAATCTGTGACTAACAGATAAGGAGGAAATTGGTAGGAAGTGTGAGGCAGCTCTTTATGGAATTAATGCGTGTCAGAAACCGTTTTTTTTTGCTGTTCTTTGAATTCGAAATCGACCAAATTGGGACTATATTTTCGTCTCTATCTGGTCGGATTTTTAATTAAAAAAATTTTAATGAGCTTTTAGTGCGGCCATTATTAGTAAAATCATAAGTACTAGATTGAAAAAGTTGTTTTCTTAAATATTTCCTCTTATGTACTATAAAAATCGAAAACATTAAACATATGTTTCAAATTTACGAAAACATGTGTCTTGTCCATAATACCCCACGAATTAAGCTTTGTAATTTTCGTAAGAATACCCCACGAATTCCAACTCGATGTATCACCCTCAGTGCAATTTAATTGTTGCAACAAATTTAGTAAGAATACCCACGATTTGCAGCTCGTTGGTTCGGCCGATAGTGCAATTTTATACAACCTTACAAAATACAACATGTAAGCTGTTATATGACTATCGTGAGCCAACGAGTTCCGAATCGAGGATTATTTTTACTAAGCTTGAACTGTTGTAACTTAGTTTAAGTAAAATTTATATAATGCTTAATTTCATCCAAATGAAAAAACATATATATATATAACTATATATATATATATATATATATATATATATATTATATATTATAATATATATAAACTAAAATATAAATAATATAATAAATTAATTAAGTGAGCAAAATATAACTACAATCATAACTTTTTAATAGTGTATATCAAGAATCTTTGTGAATTGGCAGAAATATTGTAGTTTTTTTTGAAGTTAGAGATAATGGAAATTTAAATGAAAGAGATTAAATTATAAGGATTATTTGGAGATAATAATGTAGAGAGATAATATTGAGTGAAAATGTAAAAAGAATTTAAGTTGGCGGAAGGTATTTATAGAAAAATTTGATAATTTCCGACTACCTTCCGACAAGGTATTAGTCGAAAAAATTCTGCCAATTACACCGACCAAATTTCGACTAAATGGAAAGTCGGAATTCTTTCGACTAAGAGATATTCCAATGAACTGTAACAAGAGGGGGGGGTGAATTGTTACTGTGCCCTAGGAGTATTTTTGCCCTATTTTCTTGCGGAATTTATGATAAAAAATACTCAAGAAATTAAAGAAAACTAAAAAGAACACAAGAATTTAACGTGGGAAAAAGAACCACGACCACTAGGGATTTCACTTCTCTATTATTTATGTAAATCAATTCTCTATTACATAAAATAATTCCTTTCCTTTCTCTTCTCTCTTCTCTTTCTCTTTCTCTATTCTTGATTCTCCTTCTCTTTCTCTATTCTCTATTCTCTTTCTCAATTCTCTTTCTCTATTCCCCTTAGACTTACCAAGTCTAATTACAAATTCTCTCAAAAAAACCCGTACAAGATTTCTCTAAAATGGATAGACAAAACAAGAATAGCACAAGGAAATATTGTGAATTTTAAGCGATTAAAGAAACCTCAAGATTTCCTCTTCTTGAATTTCGGATCTCGAAGGGTTTTGGGCACAAATAAATTCTCTCTTTGTTGATCGCCAAATGTGCCGGTTGCTCAATGATGTATATATAATCATTGAGAACTCTTAACCCTTAAACCCATGATTAATGATGTGGATCAGTGGCATTATCCGTGAGAGTACTTGGAGGTTACTCCAAGTCTTTTTTGTTTTTAGCTAAAATAGCCAAGATCCTAATTCTTAAGGATATTTTAGGATTTATATTTTAATGAGTGTTTATATTAATTCCAGGTTATTCCTTGTGCAGCCTTGACTTATTCATCCGTACAACAAAAATAAAAAGAAAACTAATAATTATTTTTCTTAATAAATTCGTTGACTAATTCTCTGACGGTTGACCTGGAACACTGCACTGTCTCCGTTTTGACAGTCTTCGATTCTGACCATCAATCTGGAACTGGTCCATGTGACTTATTTGACTTTGACTTTGACTTCGACAGCAATGCTCTTTACACAACCTTCTTTAGGTACCATCGACGATTATGATAATCGGATATATGACCTATAAACAATCTCAAAACGTAATATGTTTGTTTATAAAAGTTAAGTCATCATCAAAACTCAAATGGGCCAACAAATTCCCCCTTTTTGATGATGACAACTTTATAAACAAACTTAATTAAAAATATAGAGTAAAACGAATAACTTGAACATGCTAGAGATTAATCACAAGTTCAAACATATTTAGTAAATAAATCGTGACAAATAATTTACTAAACTCTTAGTAACACATATTACTCTAAAAAAATTTTTGGCGAAAATCATGTGGTTTAAACATGAGTTCAGTTTTTAAAACAAGACAAACAAAGACAAAACATAAACATAAATAAAAGTTAATAATAAAAACTATAAAAACTAATAAAGAAAGAAACTACTTAAAACAAAATAACACATTGATTTAAGTACTTCAATACTATGAAGTTATAAGAATAGTTTAAACAAGGTGACAAGAACAATAAGGTTGAAAGCATACGTAGCATACCAAACATAAAAGCTTTTCGAACAAGAGACAAAGTCAGGCATAATAAGACTAAGTCAAGACATAAGCATTCACAAGAAAATCATAAGTTTGTTTGCCTTTCTTCCCCCTTTTGACATCAATCAAAAAGTAGGGTATAATCAATCCACAGCACTAAGGCAAGCGTTAGATAAATTAAGAAGTAAGCAGCAAACTAAGTAAGTAAATACCGAAACATGAATCATGAAATGCAAGTTAATAAAGCGTAGACCATGAGGATGAGCAAAGGAGGGATATTATATGAAGAAAGGAAAGGATGGTTAGTAGCATAGTAAAACATAGTTTGTACCCCAGCTGGTACTTCAAAAGAAAAGCAAAAAAAAAATATTGTTTAGAAATTACAACATCAAACGGTGAGGCAACAACATCTAAAATATTAATTTGAAACAGAAGCAGGAGGGATCAGGCAGCAGTCTCTCATCAACGTATTCTGTCTGCACCTCCACCGTGTCAAGCTCGCACAAGACGTGATTCCATGTCGGTGAGTTGCTCAGCAATAGTGGAGAGTGAGGCACGAACTTCACTTTGGAAAGCGCATAATTGGGACTGCATATCAAGAATCTTGGACAGAACATGAGCAAGGGTAGTAGGAGGAGAGGGATAGTAGTAGAATCATCAAAACCAGTTGGTGGAGGTGAAGTGGGAATAGGTGATGGTGGTGGAGTAGTTTAAATGGTGATGATGGTGGAGATGGTATAGGTGACACTGGTTTAGGTGAGGTTGGGGCATCGGTTGTTTGTTCAGTAGGGTGAGTTGATGGTTCTTCATTCTTATCAACAGAAGAATCGAAGCAAAGCCTCTTACTCTTCCTAGGAGTGACCAGTGGTTCCTCCTTTATCGGTTTTGCTACCTCCTCATCACTCGAATTGTCACTGGAGGCAACCTCCTCAGGCAATGCTCCCCTCACTACAACTTTCTCCTGTTCCTTATTCACCTCTGCCTTTTCAGCATTGGCAGAGGAACAGCTCCTTTGATCCCCTTTTCTTTTCTTTCTTTTTCTTCCTTTTTCTTCTTCTGTTTTCTTTCTTTATCCTCTTCTTTAATGTCTTTTTCTATCTCCTCTACATCGGAATTCTCTTCTTCAACATCAATGAGGTCCTCCAAAATTCCCTTTTCATTCAAATGTAAGTGTAGGTTTTTAAGACACTTTTTTGCGCCTATTTGATTATTTGCGCTCATGGGAAATTGAAGACCCTCTAATGGTACACCAAACTTCTTAAAAATGCTTGTCAACAGCCCACCATACCCAACCATAAGACCTTTCTCAACACATTCAGACAGATGCGACACCATCAAGGACGGAAAATTGACTTTTTATGTGATTGGCCATGCAATAGATTAAAGTTGCATCGCGTAGATTGACTTCACTCCGCTGGAATTGCGGGGTAAAATGAATCGACGAGCAAGATTGTAAAGTAATTTGTGAAGCGGAGACAAAGACATGTGACTGAAACGCTTCTTATCTTCTTGACCAAGAAATTTTAGAACAGTTTTCTCCGTTATCCCCGAAAATACAATTTTAGACCCCACATAGTAAGTATCAAATCCTACGGTAGGGACATCAAACCATTCGCCAATCATCAAGCTATTAAATTCAATTTTTATTTCTTTAACAGTGCTTGAGCAGACTCCATTTTCAATAGTAAAATTGTGAATAAATTCACGCATCAATTGGGGTAAATAGGGTTGCATGAGTGATCGTACATCAACTTTTCCCACCCCTGATTTTGTAGAATAGCATGAAATTGGGGAAAAGAAGTAGAATCATACCAATATTTGTCTAACCCGAACCCAACTGACATTTCCTTCGCCACTTCTTCAGCGCTATCGGGGTCAGCTTGCTTGATCCTTTTTGGTGGTTTGGATGAAGAGGCACCTTTCGGGGTTGAACGGGTCCTCTTTTTATTCCGGCATGCATGGGCGATCTTGGGGTGTCGTTTTTCGGTGTTTCTTGGGATGATGTGGGTGGTGCATCGACTGAAATTGATGGGTAGATGACTTGTAAAGGCTTAGGGTGTGGAGATTTTGGCGTTTTCTTCATTGGGTTCTTACTGGATGATACGCATTTTGGTGTTTTCATGGTGTGGAGAGGAGAAGAATCAGGGATTAGAGAGGAGCAGTCTTTGAATGGAATTGACGGTTTGTAAAGTGTAGTACTAGTAGAGTAGGTTATGAATGATGGATGGGACGTTTGAGTGTAAGGGTTATAAAGGTGTGAAGGGGTGGTAAGTGAGGAGTTTGTACTACTTCTCATTTGGACGGTTTAGGAGGTGTAATGGTTATTTATTAATTGAGCTTAGTTCGTTGAATATATCAATTTAGACGACTACTTTCCGAAACACCTCGATGATCCGTCTTCCATTACTTAAGTCGAGTTGGCTCATCGACATAATTTAAAATAAAATGAAATGCTGGAATTTGTGGAAAAATAAAATAAATTTTTGTGATTTTTGAAAAAATAAATATATGTGATTAATAATATAAAATGGAATAACATATGCTACTTGGTCTATTCAGTTCACGCAAGCAATCAAGACAAAGTTTATGGCACATACTTAAATAGATGCGTACCTAAATCTCGCAATGATTGAGTGATCAATCTTGGTTGTTGTGGTTGATTTAACCCTTCCAATTTTTCACGTTGTTTGGAGGAGGAATGCTAGCATTAAACTTTAATGAATCTTGATCATACCTAGCTCCAACCTCATCTTTTCAAATTGTTCCCTTGGAAGCGGTTTAGTCATAATATCTGCAACTTGATCACTAGTACTGACATGTTTAACAATAATATTTTTATGCTCGACATTGTCCTTTAGAAAATGATGCCTAATATGAATATGTTTAACTCTAGAATGATGCACCGGATCTTTAGAAATGCAAATGGCACTGGTATTATCACAATAAATAGGAACACATTCAAATTTAATACCAAATCCTTAGCTGTTGTTTTATCCATAGCATTTGGGAACAGCACGCTGCTGCTGCTACATATTCAGCTTCTGCGGTGGATAAGGCAACGGTGTTTTGTTTCTTGGAACACCAAGATACTAAACATGAGCCAAGAAATTGTACCATTCCTGATGTGCTTTTTCTATTCACAAGATCACCTGCATAATCTGCATCACTATACCCTTTCAAGTCATAGACATCACTTTTCGGATAAAATAGGGACAAGTCATCAGTTCCTTTAAATATCTTAGAATTCTTTTCACAGCCGTATAATGTGATTCTTTAGGATTTGATTGAAATCTAGCACACAAACCAACACTAAAGGATATATCGGGTCTACTAGCTGTTAAGTATAGTAGTGATCCTATCATGCCTCTATACATCGTTTGGTCAACACTAGTTCCGTTAGAGTCTTCATCTAACCTAATGTTAGTGGCCATGGGTGTATGGTTTGTTTTAGCACTATCTAGTCCATATTTCTTTAGAAGTTCTTTTATATATTTTTGTTGATGTATAAAGATACCGTTAGCAGTTTGTTTAATTTGCAGACCAAGGAAGAAATTTAATTCTCCCATCATACTCATCTCAAATTCATTACTCATTAAGTCAGCAAATTCCTTACATAACGATTCATGGGTAGCACCAAAAATAATATCATCAACATATATTTGAACAACTAAAATATCCGAACCTTTATTCTTAAAGAATAAGGTTTTATCAATTTTACCTCTTATGAACTTATTTTCAATCAAAAACTTAGATAATCTCTCGTACCATTGTCTAGGTGCCTGTTTTAGCCCATAAAGAGCTTTATCAAGCTTGTAGACGTGATCCGGAGAAATTGGGTTTTCAAAGCCAGGTGGCTGTTCCACAAATACTTCTTCGTCTAAAAACCCATTTAAGAATGCACATTTTACGTCCATTTGATATAAGTTTAAAATTCATAAAAGCAGCAAATGAAATAAGAATTCTAATGGCTTCTAATCTAGCAACTGGAGCAAAAGTTTCAGTATAGTCAATACCTTCCTGTTGATTATATCCTTTTACCACCAACCTTGCTTTGTTCCTGACAATTGTGCCATGCTCGTCCAGCTTGTTCCTAAAAACCCATTTTAAACCAATTATCTTTTTGTTCTTGGGTTTTGATTCCAAGTGCCACACTTTGTTTCTTTCGAACTCATTTAATTCGTCTTGCATAGCTACAACCCAATCTGAATCTAGTAGTGCTTCTTCATGATTCTTGGGTTCCAAAGTTGATAGAAATGCAAAGTGTGCACAGAAGTTTCTCATTTGGGACCTTGTTTGTATGCCTTTTCCCATATCGCTTAGAATCAAGTCTAGTGGATGTGACTTATGGTTTTTCCACGGCCTTGGAACAAAGTCTCTTGCGGAGACAGATGTGGAAGCTTGCTCTCTGACTTGGTTCTGATTTGGTTCAGCATCAATTCTTTCTTCTTGGACTTCTATAGGATATCTGGATTAGGAACTGCAGGCTGTTCCTGATTTGCTTGTTGTTCCTGTTCTTGATTAGGTTCAGCATTCTGAACCAGTTGTTGTTCTCTTTGGTCTTGATCTCTTTGTTTGTTCTCATCTTCGTCTAGATCAGCAAGACCTATCTTAAAATCACCTGTTTCTTGTTCACTTGTCATAAAATTTGTTTCATCAAAGATAATGTGAACAGATTCTTCAACACACATAGTTTTCTTATTATAAACTCTATAAGCTTTACTGTGGGATGAATAGCCAAGGAATACTGCTTCATCACTTCTTTCATCGAATTTACCTATATTTCGTTTTCCATTGACATGCACAAAACATCGACATCCAAAGACTCGAAAATATGAAATATTAGGTTTAATTCCTTTAAATAGTTCGTAGGGGGTTTTTGAAGTGATCGGTCTAATTAATACTCGATTTAATATATAGCATGCAGTATTAACGGCTTCGGCCCAAAAGTTTCTAGGTAAACCACTAGCTATTAACATGGTTCTAGCCATTTCCTCTAAGGTTCTATTTTTGCGTTCAACCACACCATTTTGTTGTGGTGTTCTAGGTGCGGAAAAATTATGACTTAAACCATGCTCGTTACAATAATCCATAAACTTTGAATTTTCAAATTCTTTACCATGATCCGATCTTATGTGGACTAGTTGATTGTTACTAGATTTTTGAATTTTAGATGCAAATGCAACAAATTCATCAAAAGCCTCATCTTTGCTACATAAAATAATGTCCATGTAAATCTACTGTAATCATCAACTATAACAAATACATATCGCTTACCACTGCGACTTTGGATTCTCATTGGTCCACAAAGATCCATATGAATTAATTCAAGTGGCCTTGTTGTGGTCACGACATTTTTGGGTTTGAAGGATGACCTTGCATGTTTTCCTTTGGCACATGGATCACATACCTTCATTCTTTTGAAATTTTAGGGACGGTAATCCTCTAACTAGGTCTTTAGATCGTAACGTATTAAGCAATGAAAAACTAGCATGACCTAATCGTTTGTGCCAAAGAAGAGGGTCATCTTCTATAACGCTCAGACAAGTTAAACTGGTTTTAGGAACAGTGTGCAGGTCCACCACGTAGGTGTTCCCTTTTCTGACTCCTTCCAGAATGATGTCTCCTGTGTCGTTCCTAGAAATGATGCACTTTTCAGAAGTAAAGTTTACAGAGTTACCTTTGTCGCAAAATTGTGAAATACTTAAAAGATTGTGTTTTAAATTCTCGACCAAAAATACATTATCTATAGCATGGGAACTTGACCTTCCTATCTTGCCTTTTGCAATGATTTCTCCTTTCATGTTATCACCAAAGGTCACAGTTCCTCCATCATAGGCTTCTAGTGAGAGAAATTTTTGATCTATCGCCTGTCATGTGTTTGGAACAGCCACTGTCGAGATACCATGAGCTGTTCCCCCTCACTAGAACCTGCAAAACGAACTTAGTTGTTAGAGGGTGGAACCCAGCCATCCTTGGGTTCCATGTCGATTATACATGAATCATATTTCTTAATCCAAACTCTATCGACATATATATGGTTCGTTTTGTTGTGCTGTTCCTTTTTTAAACATTGATGTTTCAGGTGCCCAGTTTTGCCACAAAAGGAACAGACCCTTTTACTTGGGAGATCAACGTAGACCTTTTTCTTTTTATCATGTTTGTTATATCCTAGACCTTCGGTTCCTTTAGTTTTAGCATTAAGAATCCATTTGGAACCTCTCTAATTTTCCCTTTATCTCTTGAATTTAATTCAAGCTTAAGTTGATCATTTTCTTTTAAGGCGGATTCTAGGTCTATTTCATTTGAAAAAGTACATATTGAATTTCTTTCTTAGACTCATAATCCACTTCCATCTCAAATTGCTTAAGTTGATTTAATTCAATGTTTAACATGATGTTCTCTTGTTTGACCTTTTCTATAGCTTCTTTCAACATCACGTTTTTATCTAGCAATTCAAAGAATCGAGTTTGCACATCGGACCTAAAAGAATTAAGATAGGATATTTGGTCTTTACAAGCCTTAAGGTCTTTTTCAGTTTTGAGACAGATGGCTGTTTGTTTTTCTAAATTTTCGTGAGATTCCAAAATCATTTTAATTAATCTATGTTTATCCAATTTGAATAAGTAATCAGAAAAAGGATCAGAAGACAGTACCTTTGTTTCTTTAGACTTTTCATCATGTGTTGCCATGAGACAAAGATTTGCTGTCTCTTCTTCTTCGACGGGATCTTCAGTTTCGGCCTCGCTTTCGGATTCTCCCCATGCAGCTATCATGGCTTTGCGAAAATCGGCTTTGTTGAAGTTCCCTTTTGTTGGTTGTCTTCCTGTCTCTCTTGCCTTCCCTTTACCCTTTTCATTTTTCCATTGAGGGCAATCCTTGATGAAGTGCTCGGTACTACCACACTTGTGACATTCATAGGTTTTGGAATTCAAAGTTCCTCTTTCTTTGTTGTTTCTTTGATTATTATAGCGATTGTTCCTGAAGAACTTCTTGAATTTCCTGACCAACATAGCTGCCTCTTCCTCATCAGTTTCTAATTCTTCTTGCTCGTTTGCTGCCAGAGCCAGACCTTTGTTTCTGGAACTGTCAGCTGTTCCCAAATGTAATTCATGAGTCATAAGGGAACCAGCCAGCTCTTCCAGATTGAACTTTGTAAAATCTTTAGATTCTTGTATTGCTGTGACCTTGGCTCTCCAGCGATCGTCTTGAGGAAGGCTTCTTAGAATCTTTCGTACCTGTTCATCGGAGGGAATTAGCCTTCCAAGAGAGACAAGCTCATTCGTGATGTTCGTGAATCTAGTAAACATTTCTTGAATGCTTTCTCTAGGTTCCATAACAAATCGTTCGTATTTTGACATGAGCAAGTCAATCTTGGAACGCTTTACTTCACTCGTTCCTTCGTGGGTTACTTCCAGCAGATCCCAAATTTGTTTTGCTGTTTTGCAACCCATAATGCGATTGTGTTCGTTAGGACCAAGCCCACAGTGAAGTAATTTGATGGCAAGAGCATTCATCTCCATCTTCTGAAAATCTTCCTTTTCATATTCTGTTATCGGTTTGGGAACAGTCTCGTTGTTGGAACTGGTGGTTGTTACCTCGAAGTCTCCAACTTCGATGACTCTCCAAACTTGGTAATTCTCGGCTTTAATGAAGATCTCCATCCTGTTTTTCCAATACGTATAGAATTTGCCATCGAACATTGGTGGTCTCTGAGTAGAGTACCCTTCTTCCATGCGTTCGTTCATTTTCAGCATCTCTAATAAACCAGGATACGGCTCTCAGGTTTCCTGATCAAATGAGGAACAGGGCTCTGATACCAATTGTAGAAACTCGTAGAGACAATGAACTGTAACAAAAGGGGGGGGTGAATTGTTACTGTGCCCTAGGAGTATTTTTGCCCTATTTTCTTGCGGAATTTATGATAATAAAAATACTCAAGGCAAATTAAAGAAAACTAAAAAGAACACAAGAATTTAACGTGGGAAAAAGAACCACGACCCACTAGGGATTTTCACTTCTCTATTATTTTATGTAAATCAATTCTCTATTACATAAAATAAATTCTCTTTCTCTTTCTCTTCTCTCTTCTCTTTCTCTTTCTCTATTCTTGATTCTCCTTCTCTTTCTCTATTCTCTATTCTCTTTCTCAATTCTCTTTCTCTATTCCCCCTTAGACTTACCCAAGTCTAATTACAAATTCTCTCAAAAAAACCCGTACAAGATTTCTCTAAAATGGATAGACAAAACAAGAATAGCACAAGGAAATATTGTGGATTTATAAGCGATTAAAGAACACTCAAGATTTCCTCTTCTTGAATTTCGGATCTCACGAAGGGTTTTGGGCACAAATAAATTCTCTCTTTGTTGATCGCCAAATGTGCCGGTTGCTCAATGATGTATATATATAGCAATGAGAACTCTTAAACCCTTAAGCCCATGAATTAATGACGTGGGATCAGGGGTTATTATCCGTGAGAGTACTTGGAGGTTACTCCAAGTCTTTTTTGTCTTTTAGCTAAAAATAGCCAAGATCCTAATTCTTAGGAGATATTTTAGGATTTAATATTTTAATGAGTTTTTATATTAATTCCAGGTTATTCCTTGTGCAGCCTTGACTTATTCATCCGTACAACAAAAATAAAAAGAAAACTAATAATTATTTTTCTTAATAAATTCGTTGACTAATTCTCTGACGGTTGACCTGGGAACACTGCACTGTCTCCGTTTTGACAGTCTTCGATTCTGACCAATCTGGAACTGGTCCATGTGACTTATTTGACTTTGACTTTGACTTCGACACGCAATGCTCTTTACACAACCTTCTTTAGGTACCATCGACGATTATGATAATCGGATATATGACCTATAAAACAATCTCAAAACGTAATATGTTTGTTTATAAAAGTTAAAGTTATCATCAAAACCAAATGGGCCAACAATTAATATATAGACTTCGAGGCCTTGATATTTATACCGTTACTCCACAAAAATATCCGCCCTCCTACTAACAATTTATACCTTAATCACATGTCCTTCAAATGATTTGAACTCATCCTACAATCCGTTAACTTGTTTTCATTAATTATCATATATTCATTACTTTCGGTTTCCCGATCTGACTTGATCGTCAGAGGGGTTTTCCAAGAAACCACCCCGGGGCAAGGCTAACGTTGTATTGCAGGATTTGAGGTCTCATTAGCGGAATGATCATTATCACTTTCAGTATATTGACAATCGTCCCCGATTACACCTATCTCCAGGTATTTTAATTGTCTTTTGCACTTTCTCGTTTCATTACCGAAAGAAAAACTGACATTATCATTTAAAGCTTTTAAAACTAACATATCACTTTATCGGAGCATTAAAACTATATTCACCACTATATATCAGAACATTCAATCTTAGAAACAATGAAGATTCACAATTATCCTCTTAAGTTTGTTGCTTTCCCCTTTTGACATCAATCAAAAAGGAGTGAGATAACCAAACCAGAACGCTAATTATAACATATCAGCCAAAGAAGGATAACAAGAAGCAATTACCAAAGCAAATACCCTAAGAAGTAATCAAGATATGCAAGGAGTAATCATCATAGACCATTCGCTAAATAAGAAGAAGTAGAAACAGTAGCAACATAGTTTAACAAAATAAAATTACATAAAGTGTACCGCAGCTTGGTACTTAAAAAGACAAAT
>JPXE02000508.1:0-13118 GCA_000753965.2 Amaranthus hypochondriacus | reverse complement strand
GATCAATGATCTATGAAAATTGAGCGATGAACAAGAAAAAGATCAAATATCAATGAACAATGAACGATGAACAATCAACAAGGATCAATGATCCATGAACGATTAACAAAGAACAATGAATAAACAGTTAATGACGAACAATGAACATGGATCAATGATCAATGAACAATGAACGATGAACAATGAGTAATGAGCAATGGATGATAACAATGAACAAGGATCAATGAACAATGAACGATGAACAGTAACTGATGAGTAAGGAACAAGGATTAATGATCAATGAACAATGCACGATGAACAATGAATGATGAACAAGGATCAATGATCTATGAAAAATTGAGCGATGAACAATGAAAAAAGATCAAATATCAATGAACAATGAACGATGAACAATCAACAAGGATCAATGATCATGAACGATTAACAAAGAACAATGAATAAACAGTTAATGATGACAATGAACATGGATCAATGATCAATGAACAATGAACGATGAATAATGAGTAATGAGCAATGAATGATAAACAATGAACAAGGATCAATGAACAATGAACGATGAACAGTAAATGATGAGTAAGGAACAAGGATTAATGATCAATGAACAATGCACGATGAACAATGAATGATGAACAAGGATCAATGATCTATGAAAATTGAGCGATGAACAATGAAAAAGATCAAATATCAATGAACAATGAACGATGAACAATCAACAAGGATCAATGATCCATGAAAGATTAACAAAGAACAATGAATAAACTTAATGACGGAACAATGAATAATGGATCAATGATCAAAAACAATGAACGATGAACAATGAGTAATGAGCAATGGATGATAAACAATGAACAAGATCAATGAACAATGAACGATGAACAGTAACTGATGAGTAAGGAACAAGGATTAATGATCTATGAACAAGGATGAATGAACAATGAACGATGAACAGTAAATGATGAGTATTGAACAAGGATAATAATCAATGAACAATGCACGATGAACAATGAATGATGAACAAGGATCAATGATCTATGAAAATTGAACGATGAACAATGAAAAAAGATCAAATATCAATGAACAATGAACGATGAACAATCAACAAGGATCAATGATCCATGAACGATTAACAAAGAACAATGAATAAACAGTTAATGATGAACAATAAACATGGATCAATGATCAATGAACAATGAACGATGAACAATGAGTAATGAGCAATGGATGATAAACAATGAACAAGGATCAATGAACAATGAACGATGAACAGTAACTGATGAGTAAGAACAAGGATTAATGATCAATGAACAATGCACGATGAACAATGAATGATGAACAAGGATCAATGATCTATGAAAATTGAGCGATGAACAATGAAAAAAGATCAAATATCAATGAACAATGAACGATGAACAATCAACAAGGATCAATGATCCATGAACGATTAACAAAGAACAATGAATAAACAGTTAATGATGAACAATGAACATGGATCAATGATCAATGAAAACAATGAACGATGAACAATGAGTAATGAGCAATGGATGATAAACAATGAACAAGGATCAATGAACAATGAACGATGAACAGTAACTGATGAGTAAGGAACAAGGATTAATGATCAATGAACAATGCACGATGAACAATGAATGATGAACAAGGATCAATGATCTATGAAATTGAGCGATGAACAATGAAAAAAGATCAAATATCAATGAACAATGAACGATGAACAATCAACAAGGATCAATGATCCATGAACGATTAACAAAGAACAATGAATAAACAGTTAATGACGAACAATGAACATGGATCAATGATCAATGAACAATGAACGATGAACAATGAGTAATGAGCAATGGATGATAAACAATGAACAAGGATCAATGAACAATGAACGATGAACAGTAACTGATGAGTAAGGAACAAGGATTAATGATCTATGAACAAGGATGAATGAACAATGAACGATGAACAGTAAATGATGAGTATTGAACAAGGATAAATAATCAATGAACAATGCACGATGAACAATGAATGATGAACAAGGATCAATGATCTATGAAAATTGAACGATGAACAATGAAAAAAGATCAAATATCAATGAACAATGAACGATGAACAATCAACAAGGATCAATGATCCATGAACGATTAACAAAGAACAATGAATAAACAGTTAATGATGAACAATAAACATGGATCAATGATCAATGAACAATGAACGATGAACAATGAGTAATGAGCAATGGATGATAAACAATGAACAAGGATCAATAAACAATGAACGATGAACAGTAACTGATGAGTAAGGAACAAGGATTAATGATCAATGAACAATGCACGATGAACAATGAATGATGAACAAGGATCAATGATCTATGAAATTGAGCGATGAACAATGAAAAAGATCAAATATCAATGAACAATGAACGATGAACAATCAACAAGGATCAATGATCCATGAACGATTAACAAAGAACAATGAATAAACAGTTAATGATGAACAATGAACATGGATCAATGATCAATGAACAATGAACGATGAACAATGAGTAATGAGCAATGGATGATAAACAATGAACAAGGATCAATAAACAATGAACGATGAAACAGTAACTGATGAGTAAGGAACAAGGATTAATGATCAATGAACAATGCACGATGAACAATGAATGATGAACAAGGATCAATGATCTATGAAATTGAGCGATGAACAATGAAAAAAGATCAAATATCAATGAACAATGAACGATGAACAATCAACAAGGATCAATGATCCATGAACGATTAACAAAGAACAATGAATAAACAGTTAATGACGAACAATGAACATGGATCAATGATCAATGAACAATGAACGATGAACAATGAGTAATGAGCAATGGATGATAAACAATGAACAAGGATCAATGAACAATGAACGATGAACAGTAACTGATGAGTAAGGAACAAGGATTAATGATCAATGAACAATGCACGATGAACAATGAATGATGAACAAGGATCAATGATCTATGAAAATTGAGCGATGAACAATGAAAAAAGATCAAATATCAATGAACAATGAACGATGAACAATCAACAAGGATCAATGATCCATGAAACGATTAACAAAGAACAATGAATAAACAGTTAATGACGAACAATGAACATGGATCAATGATCAATGAACAATGAACGATGAACAATGAGTAATGAGCAATGGATGATAAACAATGAACAAGGATCAATGAACAATGAACGATGAACAGTAACTGATGAGTAAGGAACAAGGATTAATGATCTATGAACAAGGATGAATGAACAATGAACGATGAACAGTAAATGATGAGTATTGAACAAGGATAAATAATCAATGAACAATGCACGATGAACAATGAATGATGAACAAGGATCAATGATCTATGAAAATTGAACGATGAACAATGAAAAAGATCAAATATCAATGAACAATGAACGATGAACAATCAACAAGGATCAATGATCCATGAACGATTAACAAAGAACAATGAATAAACAGTTAATGATGAACAATGAACATGGATCAATGATCAATGAACAATGAACGATGAACAATGAGTAATGAGCAATGGATGATAAACAATGAACAAGGATCAATAAACAATGAACGATGAACAGTAACTGATGAGTAAGGAACAAGGATTAATGATCAATGAACAATGCACGATGAACAATGAATGATGAACAAGGATCAATGATCTATGAAAATTGAGCGATGAACAATGAAAAAAGATCAAATATCAATGAACAATGAACGATGAACAATCAACAAGGATCAATGATCCATGAACGATTAACAAAGAACAATGAATAAACAGTTAATGACGAACAATGAACATGGATCAATGATCAATGAACAATGAACGATGAACAATGAGTAATGAGCAATGGATGATAAACAATGAACAAGGATCAATGAACAATGAACGATGAACAGTAACTGATGAGTAAGGAACAAGGATTAATGATCAATGAACAATGCACGATGAACAATGAATGATGAACAAGGATCAATGATCTATGAAAATTGAGCGATGAACAATGAAAAAGATCAAATATCAATGAACAATGAACGATGAACAATCAACAAGGATCAATGATCCATGAACGATTAACAAAGAACAATGAATAAACAGTTAATGACGAACAATGAACATGGATCAATGATCAATGAACAATGAACGATGAACAATGAGTAATGAGCAATGGATGATAAACAATGAACAAGGATCAATGAACAATGAACGATGAACAGAAACTGATGAGTATTGAACAAGGATTAATGATCAATGAACAATGCACGATGAACAATGAATGATGAACAAGGATCAATGATCTATGAAAATTGACGATGAACAATGAAAAAAGATCAAATATCAATGAACAATGAACGATGAACAATCAACAAGGATCAATGATCCATGAACGATTAACAAAGAACAATGAATAAACAGTTAATGATGAACAATAAACATGGATCAATGATCAATGAACAATGAACGATGAACAATGAGTAATGAGCAATGGATGATAAACAATGAACAAGGATCAATGAACAATGAACGATGAACAGTAACTGATGAGTAAGAACAAGGATTAATGATCAATGAACAATGCACGATGAACAATGAATGATGAACAAGGATCAATGATCTATGAAAATTGAGCGATGAACAATGAAAAAAGATCAAATATCAATGAACAATGAACGATGAACAATCAACAAGGATCAATGATCCATGAAAGATTAACAAAGAACAATGAATAAACAGTTAATGACGAACAATGAACATGGATCAATGATCAATGAACAATGAACGATGAACAATGAGTAATGAGCAATGGATGATAAACAATGAACAAGGATCAATAAACAATGAACGATGAACAGTAAATGATGAGTATGAACAAGGATTAATGATCAATGAACAATGCACGATGAACAATGAATGATGAACAAGGATCAATGATCTATGAAAATTGAGCGATGAACAATGAAAAAAGATCAAATATCAATGAACAATGAACGATGAACAATCAACAAGGATCAATGATCCATGAACGATTAACAAAGAACAATGAATAAACAGTTAATGACGAACAATGAACATGGATCAATGATCAATGAACAATGAACGATGAACAATGAGTAATGAGCAATGGATGATAAACAATGAACAAGGATCAATGAACAATGAACGATGAACAGTAACTGATGAGTAAGGAACAAGGATTAATGATCAATGAACAATGCACGATGAACAATGAATGATGAACAAGGATCAATGATCTATGAAAATTGAGCGATGAACAATGAAAAAAGATCAAATATCAATGAACAATGAACGATGAACAATCAACAAGGATCAATGATCCATTGAAACAGTTAACAAAGAACAATGAACATGGATCAATGATCAATGAACAATGAACGATGAACAATGAGTAATGAGCAATGGATGATAACAATGAACAAGGATCAATGAACAATGAACGATGAACAGTAACTGATGAGGTAAGGAACAAGGATTAATGATCAATGAACAATGCACGATGAACAATGAATGATGAACAAGGATCAATGATCTATGAAAATTGAGCGATGAACAATGAAAAAAGATCAAATATCAATGAACAATGAACGATGAACAATCAACAAGGATCAATGATCCATGAACGATTAACAAAGAACAATGAATAAACAGTTAATGATGAACAATGAACATGGATCAATGATCAATGAACAATGAACGATGAACAATGAGTAATGAGCAATGGATGATAAACAATGAACAAGGATCAATGAACAATGAACGATGAACAGTAACTGATGAGTAAGGAACAAGGATTAATGATCAATGAACAATGCACGATGAACAATGAATGATGAACAAGGATCAATGATCTATGAAAATTGAGCGATGAACAATGAAAAAAGATCAAATATCAATGAACAATGAACGATGAACAATCAACAAGGATCAATGATCCATGAACGATTAACAAAGAACAATGAATAAACAGTTAATGATGAACAATGAACATGGATCAATGATCAATGAACAATGAACGATGAACAATGAGTAATGAGCAATGGATGATAAACAATGAACAAGGATCAATGAACAATGAACGATGAACAGTAACTGATGAGTAAGGAACAAGGATTAATGATCAATGAACAATGCACGATTAACAATGAATGATGAACAAGGATCAATGATCTATGAAAATTGAGCGATGAACAATGAAAAAGATCAAATATCAATGAACAATGAACGATGAACAATCAACAAGGATCAATGATCCATGAACGATTAACAAAGAACAATGAATAAACAGTTAATGACGAACAATGAACATGGATCAATGATCAATGAACAATGAACGATGAACAATGAGTAATGAGCAATGGATGATAAACAATGAACAAGGATCAATGAACAATGAACGATGAACAGTAAATGATGAGTATTGAACAAGGATAAATGATCAATGAACAATGCACGATGAACAATGAATGATGAACAAGGATCAATGATCTATGAAAATTGAACGATGAACAATGAAATCAAATATCAATGAACAATGAACGATGAACAATCAACAAGGATCAATGATCCATGAACGATTAACAAAGAACAATGAATAAACAGTTAATGATGAACAATGAACATGGATCAATGATCAATGAACAATGAACGATGAACAATGAGTAATGAGCAATGGATGATAAACAATGAACAAGGATCAATGAACAATGAACGATGAAACAGTAACTGATGAGTAAGGAACAAGGATTAATGATCAATGAACAATGCACGATGAACAATGAATGATGAACAAGGATCAATGATCTATGAAAATTGAGCGATGAACAATGAAAAAAGATCAAATATCAATGAACAATGAACGATGAACAATCAACAAGGATCAATGATCCATGAACGATTAACAAAGAACAATGAATAAACAGTTAATGATGAACAATGAACATGGATCAATGATCAATGAACAATGAACGATGAACAATGAGTAATGAGCAATGGATGATAAACAATGAACAAGGATCAATAAACAATGAACGATGAACAGTAAATGATGAGTAAGAGACAAGGATTAATGATCAATGAACAATGCACGATGAACAATGAATGATGAACAAGGATCAATGATCTATGAAAATTGAGCGATGAACAATGAAAAAAGATCAAATATCAATGAACAATGAACGATGAACAATCAACAAGGATCAATGATCCATGAACGATTAACAAAGAACAATGAATAAACAGTTAATGATGAACAATGAACATGGATCAATGATCAATGAACAATGAACGATGAACAATGAGTAATGAGCAATGGATGATAAACAATGAACAAGGATCAATGAACAATGAACGATGAACAGTAACTGATGAGTAAGGAACAAGGATTAATGATCAATGAACAATGCACGATGAACAATGAATGATGAACAAGGATCAATGATCTATGAAAATTGAGCGATGAACAATGAAAAAAGATCAAATATCAATGAACAATGAACGATGAACAATCAACAAGGATCAATGATCCATGAACGATTAACAGAATGAAACAATGAACATGGATCACAATGATCAATGAACAATGAACGATGAACAATGAGTAATGAGCAATGGATGATAAACAATGAACAAGGATCAATGAACAATGAACGATGAACAGTAACTGATGAGTAAGGAACAAGGATTAATGATCAATGAACAATGCACGATGAACAATGAATGATGAACAAGGATCAATGATCTATGAAAATTGAGCGATGAACAATGAAAAAAGATCAAATATCAATGAACAATGAACGATGAACAATCAACAAGGATCAATGATCCATGAACGATTAACAAAGAACAATGAATAAACAGTTAATGATGAACAATAAACATGGATCAATGATCAATGAACAATGAACGATGAACAATGAGTAATGAGCAATGATGATGAAACAATGAACAAGGATCAATGAACAATGAACGATGAACAGTAACTGATGAGTAAGGAACAAGGATTAATGATCAATGAACAATGCACGATGAACAATGAATGATGAACAAGGATCAATGATCTATGAAAATTGAGCGATGAACAATGAAAAAAGATCAAATATCATCAATGAACAATGAACGATGAACAATCAACAAGGATCAATGATCCATGAACGATTAACAAAGAACAATGAATAAACAGTTAATGACGAACAATGAACATGGATCAATGATCAATGAACAATGAACGATGAACAATGAGTAATGAGCAATGGATGATAAACAATGAACAAGGATCAATGAACAATGAACGATGAACAGTAACTGATGAGTAAGGAACAAGGATTAATGATCAATGAACAAATGAATGAACAATGAACGATGAAAGTAAATGATGATATTGAACAAGGATAAATAATCAATGAACAATGCACGATGAACAATGAATGATGAACAAGGATCAATGATCTATGAAATTGAACGATGAACAATGAAAAAAGATCAAATATCAATGAACAATGAACGATGAACAATCAACAAGGATCAATGATCCATGAACGATTAACAAAGAACAATGAATAAACAGTTAATGATGAACAATGAACATGGATCAATGATCAATGAACAATGAACGATGAGAACAATGAGTAATGAGCAATGGATGATAACAATGAACAAGGATCAATAACAATGAACGATGAACAGTAACTGATGAGTAAGGAACAAGGATTAATGATCAATGAACAATGCACGATGAACAATGAATGATGAACAAGGATCAATGATCTATGAAAATTGACGATGAACAATGAAAAAAGATCAAATATCAATGAACAATGAACGATGAACAATCAACAAGGATCAATGATCCATGAACGATTAACAAAGAACAATGAATAAACAGTTAATGATGAACAATGAACATGGATCAATGATCAATGAACAATGAACGATGAACAATGAGTAATGAGCAATGGATGATAAACAATGAACAAGGATCAATAAACAATGAACGATGAACAGTAACTGATGAGTAAGGAACAAGGATTAATGATCAATGAACAATGCACGATAACAATGAATGATGAACAAGGATCAATGATCTATGAAAATTGAGCGATGAACAATGAAAAAAGATCAAATATCAATGAACAATGAACGATGAACAATCAACAAGGATCAATGATCCATGAACGATTAACAAAGAACAATGAATAAACAGTTAATGACGAACAAACATGGATCAATGATCAATGAACAATGAACGATGAACAATGAGTAATGAGCAATGGATGATAAACAATGAACAAGGATCAATGAACAATGAACGATGAACAGTAACTGATGAGTAAGGAACAAGGATTAATGATCAATGAACAATGCACGATGAACAATGAATGATGAACAAGGATCAATGATCTATGAAAATTGAGCGATGAACAATGAAAAAAGATCAAATATCAATGAACAATGAACGATGAACAATCAACAAGGATCAATGATCCATGAACGATTAACAAAGAACAATGAATAAACAGTTAATGATGAACAATAAACATGGATCAATGATCAATGAACAATGAACGATGAACAATGAGTAATGAGCAATGGATGATAAACAATGAACAAGGATCAATGAACAATGAACGATGAACAGTAACTGATGAGTAAGGAACAAGGATAATGATCAATGAACAATGCACGATGAACAATGAATGATGAACAAGGATCAATGATCTATGAAAATTGACGATGAACAATGAAAAAAGATCAAATATCAATGAACAATGAACGATGAACAATCAACAAGGATCAATGATCCATGAACGATTAACAAAGAACAATGAATAAACAGTTAATGACGAACAATGAACATGGATCAATGATCAATGAACAATGAACGATGAACAATGAGTAATGAGCAATGGATGATAAACAATGAACAAGGATCAATGAACAATGAACGATGAACAGTAAATGATGAGTAAGGAACAAGGATTAATGATCAATGAACAATGCACGATGAACAATGAATGATGAACAAGGATCAATGATCTATGAAAATTGAGCGATGAACAATGAAAAAAGATCAAATATCAATGAACAATGAACGATGAACAATCAACAAGGATCAATGATCCATGAACGATTAACAAAGAACAATGAATAAACAGTTAATGATGAACAATAAACATGGATCAATGATCAATGAACAATGAACGATGAACAATGAGTAATGAGCAATGGATGATAAACAATGAACAAGGATCAATAAACAATGAACGATGAACAGTAACTGATGAGTAAGGAACAAGGATTAATGATCAATGAACAATGCACGATGAACAATGAATGATGAACAAGGATCAATGATCTATGAAATTGAGCGATGAACAATGAAAAAAGATCAAATATCAATGAACAATGAACGATGAACAATCATCAATGATCATGAACGATAACAAAGAACAATTAACAGTATGAACAATGAACATGGATCAATGATCAATGAACAATGAACGATGAACAATGAGTAATGAGCAATGATGATAAACAATGAACAAGGATCAATGAACAATGAACGATGAACAGTAACTGATGAGTAAGGAACAAGGATTAATGATCAATGAACAATGCACGATGAACAATGAATGATGAACAAGGATCAATGATCTATGAAAATTGAGCGATGAACAATGAAAAAAGATCAAATATCAATGAACAATGAACGATGAACAATCAACAAGGATCAATGATCCATGAAGATTAACAAAGAACAATGAATAAACAGTTAATGACGAACAATGAACATGGATCAATGATCAATGAACAATGAACGATGAACAATGAGTAATGAGCAATGGATGATAAACAATGAACAAGGATCAATGAACAATGAACGATGAACAGTAACTGATGAGTAAGGAACAAGGATTAATGATCTATGAACAAGGATGAATGAACAATGAACGATGAACAGTAAATGATGAGTATTGAACAAGGATAAATAATCAATGAACAATGCACGATGAACAATGAATGATGAACAAGGATCAATGATCTATGAAAATTGAACAAGAACAATGAATGAAAAAGATCAAATATCAATGAACAATGAACGATGAACAATCAACAAGGATCAATGATCCATGAACGATTAACAAAGAACAATGAATAAACAGTTAATGATGAACAAAACATGGATCAATGATCAATGAACAATGAACGATGAACAATGAGTAATGAGCAATGGATGATAAACAATGAACAAGGATCAATAAACAATGAACGATGAACAGTAACTGATGAGTAAGGACAAGGATTAATGATCAATGAACAATGCACGATGAACAATGAATGATGAACAAGGATCAATGATCTATGAAAATTGACGATGAACAATGAAAAAGATCAAATATCAATGAACAATGAACGATGAACAATCAACAAGGATCAATGATCCATGAACGATTAACAAAGAACAATGAATAAACAGTTAATGATGAACAATGAACATGATGATCAATGATCAATGAACAATGAACGATGAACAATGAGTAATGAGCAATGGATGATAAACAATGAACAAGGATCAATAAACAATGAACGATGAACAGTAACTGATGAGTAAGGAACAAGGATTAATGATCAATGAACAATGCACGATGAACAATGAATGATGAACAAGGATCAATGATCTATGAAAATTGAGCGATGAACAATGAAAAAAGATCAAATATCAATGAACAATGAACGATGAACAATCAACAAGGATCAATGATCCATGAAGATTAACAAAGAACAATGAATAAACAGTTAATGACGAACAATGAACATGGATCAATGATCAATGAACAATGAACGATGAACAATGAGTAATGAGCAATGGATGATAAACAATGAACAAGGATCAATGAACAATGAACGATGAACAGTAACTGATGAGTAAGGAACAAGGATTAATGATCTATGAACAAGGATGAATGAACAATGAACGATGAACAGTAAATGATGAGTATTGAACAAGGATAAATAATCAATGAACAATGCACGATGAACAATGAATGATGAACAAGGATCAATGATCTATGAAAATTGAACGATGAACAATGAAAAAGATCAAATATCAATGAACAATGAACGATGAACAATCAACAAGGATCAATGATCATGAACGATTAACAAAGAACAATGAATAAACAGTTAATGATGAACAATAAACGATCAATGATCAATGAACAATGAACGATGAACAATGAGTAATGAGCAATGGATGATAAACAATGAACAAGGATCAATAAACAATGAACGATGAACAGTAAACTGATGAGTAAGGAACAAGGATTAATGATCAATGAACAATGCACGATGAACAATGAATGATGAACAAGGATCAATGATCTATGAAAATTGAGCGATGAACAATGAAAAAAGATCAAATATCAATGAACAATGAACGATGAACAATCAACAAGGATCAATGATCCATGAACGATTAACAAAGAACAATGAATAAACAGTTAATGATGAACAATGAACATGGATCAATGATCAATGAACAATGAACGATGAACAATGAGTAATGAGCAATGGATGATAAACAATGAACAAAGGATCAAAAATGAAAATGAACGAACAGTAACTGATGAGTAAGGAACAAGGATTAATGATCAATGAACAAGGATGAATGAACAATGAACGATGAACAGTAAATGATGAGTATTGAACAAGGATAATAATCAATGAACAATGCACGAGAACAATGAATGATGAACAAGGATCAATGATCTATGAAAATTGAACGAGAACAATGAAAAAAGATTCAAATATCAATGAACAATGAACGATGAACAATCAACAAGGACAATGATCCATGAACGATTAACAAAGAACAATGAATAAACAGTTAATGATGAACAATAAACATGGATCAATGATCAATGAACAATGAACGATGAACAATGAGTAATGAGCAATGGATGATAAACAATGAACAAGGATCAATAAACAATGAACGATGAACAGTAACTGATGAGTAAGGAACAAGGATTAATGATCAATGAAC
>JPXE02000507.1:0-13169 GCA_000753965.2 Amaranthus hypochondriacus | reverse complement strand
ATCATGAACAATTATCAATGTTCCATGAACGATTAACAGTGAACAATTAATAAACAATTAATTTAAAAGGTTCAATTAACAATGAACGATGAACAATGAATAATGAGCAATGAACAAAGATCAATGATCAATGAACAATGAACGATGAACAATGAACGATGAGTAATGAAAAGGATTAATGATCTATGAACAATGCACGGTGAACAATGAATGATGAACAAGGATCAATGATCTATGAAATTTGAACGATGAACAGTGAAAAAGGATCAAATATCAATGAACAATTATCAATGTTCCATGAACGATTAACAGTGAACAATTAATAAACAATTAACAATTAAAAAGATTCAATTACAATGAACGATGAACAATGAATAATGAGCATGAACAAAGATCAATGATCAATGAACAATGAACGATGAACAATGAACGATGAGTAATGAAAAGGATTAATGATCTATGAACAATGCACGGTGAACAATGAATGATGAACAAGGATCAATGATCTATGAAATTTGAACGATGAACAGTGAAAAAGGATCAAATATCAATGAAAATGAACAATGTTCCATGAACGATTAAGTGAACAATTAATAAACAATTAACAATTAAAAAGTTCAATTAACAATGAACGATGAACAATGAACGATGAGTAATGAAAAAGGATTAATGATCTATGAACAATGCACGGTGAACATGAATGATGAACAAGGATCAATGATCTATGAAATTTGAACGATGAATAGTGAAAAGGATCAAATATCAATGAAAAATGAAAAATTATCAATGATCCATGAACGATTAACAGTGAACAATTAATAAACAATTAACAATTAAAAAGGTTCAATTAACAATGAACGATGAACAATGAATAATGAGCAATGAACAAAGATCAATGATCAATGAACAATGAACGATGAACAATGAACGATGAGTAATGAAAAAGGATTAATGATCTATGAACAATGCACGGTGAACAATGAATGATGAACAAGGATCAATGATCTATGAAATTTGAACGATGAACAGTGAAAAGGATCAAATATCAATGAACAATTATCAATGTTCCATGAACGATTAACAGTGAACAATTAATAAACAATTAACAATTAAAAAGATTCAATTAACAATGAACGATGAACAATGAATAATGAGCAATGAACAAAGATCAATGATCAATGAACAATAAACGATGAACAATGAACGATGAGTAATGAAAAAGGATTAATGATCTATGAACAATGCACGGTGAACAATGAATGATGAACAAGGATCAATGATCTATGAAATTTGAACGATGAACAGTGAAAGGATCAAATATCTGAAAAATGAAAATTATCAATGTTCCATGAACGATTAACAGTGAACAATTAATAAACAATTAACAATTAAAAAGGTTCAATTAACAATGAACGATGAACAATGAATAATGAGCAATGAACAAAGATCAATGATCAATGAACAATGAACGATGAACAATGAACGATGAGTATTGAAAAAGGATTAATGATCTATGAACAATGCACGGTGAACAATGAATGATGAAAAGGATCAATGATCTATGAAATTTGAACGATGAACAGTGAAAAAGGATCAATATATCAATGACAATTATCAATGTTCCATGAACGATTAACAGTGAACAATTAATAAACAATTAACAATTAAAAAGATTCAATTAACAATGAACGATGAACAATGAATAATGAGCAATGAACAAAGATCAATGATCAATGAACAATGAACGATGAACAATGAACGATGAGTAATGAAAAAGGATTAATGATCTATGAACAATGCACGCGTGAACAATGAATGATGAACAAGGATCAATGATCTATGAAATTGAACGATGAACAGTGAAAAAGGATCAAATATCAATGAACAATTATCAATGTTCCATGAACGATTAACAGTGAACAATTAATAAACAATTAACAATTAAAAAGATTCAATTAACAATGAACGATGAACAATGAATAATGAGCAATGAACAAAGATCAATGATCAATGAACAATGAACGATGAACAATGAACGATGAGTAATGAAAAAGGATTAATGATCTATGAACAATGCACGGTGAACAATGAATGATGAACAAGGATCAATGATCTATGAAATTTGAACGATGAACAGTGAAAAAGGATCAAATATCAATGAACAATGAACAATGTTCCATGAACGATTAACAGTGAACAATTAATAAACAATTAACAATTAAAAGGTTCAATTAACAATGAACGATGAACAATGAAATAATGAGCAATGAAAAGGATCAATGATCAATGAACAATGCACGATGTGAACAATGAATGATGAACAAGGATCAATGATCTATGAAATTGAACGATGAACAGTGAAAAAGGATCAATATCACTGAAAATGAAAAATTATCAATGATCCATGAACGATTAACAGTGAACAATTAATAAACAATTAATAATTAAAAAGTTCAATTAACAATGAACGATGAACAATGAATAATGAGCAATGAACAAAGATCAATGATCAATGAACAATGAACGATGAACAATGAACGATGAGTATTGAAAAAGGATTAATGATCTATGAACAATGCACGGTGAACAATGAATGATGAACAAGGATCAATGATCTATGAAATTTGAACGATGAACAGTGAAAAAGGATCAAATATCAATGAACAATTATCAATGTTCCATGAACGATTAACAGTGAACAATTAATAAACAATTAACAATTAAAAAGATTCAATTAACAATGAACGATGAACAATGAATAATGAGCAATGAACAAAGATCAATGATCAATGAACAATGAACGATGAACAATGAACGATGAGTAATGAAAAAGGATTAATGATCTATGAACAATGCACGGTGGAACAATGAATGATGAACAAGGATCAATGATCTATGAAATTTGAACGATGAACAGTGAAAAAGGATCAAATATCAATGATGAAAATTATCAATGATCCATGAACGATTAACAGTGAACAATTAATAAAAATTAACAATTAAAAAGGTTCAATTAACAATGAACGATGAACAATGAATAATGAGCAATGAACAAAGATCAATGATCAATGAACAATGAACGATGAACAATGAACGATGAGTAATGAAAAAGGATTAATGATCTATGAACAATGCACGGTGAACAATGAATGATGAACAAGGATCAATGATCTATGAAATTTGAACGATGAACAGTGAAAAAGGATCAAATATCAATGAACAATTATCAATGTTCCATGAACGATTAACAGTGAACAATTAATAAACAATTAACAATTAAAAAGATTCAATTAACAATGAACGATGAACAATGAATAATGAGCAATGAACAAAGATCAATGATCAATGAACAATAAACGATGAACAATGAACGATGAGTAATGAAAAAGGATTAATGATCTATGAACAATGCACGGTGAACAATGAATGATGAACAAGGATCAATGATCTATGAAATTTGAACGATGAACAGTGAAAAAGGATCAAATATCAATGAACAATTATCAATGTTCCATGAACGATTAACAGTGAACAATTAATAAACAATTAACAATTAAAAAGATTCAATTAACAATGAACGATGAACAATGAATAATGAGCAATGAACAAAGATCAATGATCAATGAACAATGAACGATGAACAATGAACGATGAGTAATGAAAAAGGATTAATGATCTATGAACAATGCACGGTGAACAATGAATGATGAACAAGGATCAATGATCTATGAAATTTGAACGATGAACAGTGAAAAAGGATCAAATATCAATGAACAATGAACAATGTTCCATGAACGATTAACAGTGAACAATTAATAAACAATTAACAATTAAAAAGGTTCAATTAACAATGAACGATGAACAATGAACGATGAGTAATGAAAAAGGATTAATGATCTATGAACAATGCACGGTGAACAATGAATGATGAACAAGGATCAATGATCTATGAAATTTGAACGATGAACAGTGAAAAAGGATCAAATATCACTGAAAAATGAAAAATTATCAATGATCCATGAACGATTAACAGTGAACAATTAATAAACAATTAACAATTAAAAAGGTTCAATTAACAATGAACGATGAACAATGAATAATGAGCAATGAACAAAGATCAATGATCAATGAACAATGAACGATGAACAATGAACGATGAGTAATGAAAAGGATTAATGATCTATGAACAATGCACGGTGAACAATGAATGATGAACAAGGATCAATGATCTATGAAATTTGAACGATGAACAGTGAAAAAGGATCAAATATCAATGACAATTATCAATGTTCCATGAACGATTAACAGTGAACAATTAATAAACAATTAACAATTAAAAAGATTCAATTAACAATGAACGATGAACAATGAATAATGAGCAATGAACAAAGATCAATGATCAATGAACAATAAACGATGAACAATGAACGATGAGTAATGAAAAAGGATTAATGATCTATGAACAATGCACGGTGAACAATGAATGATGAACAAGGATCAATGATCTATGAAATTTGAACGATGAACAGTGAAAAAGGATCAAATATCAATGAAAAATGAAAATTATCAATGTTCCATGAACGATTAACAGTGAACAATTAATAAACAATTAACAATTAAAAAGGTTCAATTAACAATGAACGATGAACAATGAATAATGAGCAATGAACAAAGATCAATGATCAATGAACAATGAACGATGAACAATGAACGATGAGTAATGAAAAAGGATTAATGATCTATGAACAATGCACGGTGAACAATGAATGATGAACAAGGATCAATGATCTATGAAATTTGAACGATGAACAGTGAAAAAGGATCAAATATCAATGACCAATTATCAATGTTCCATGAACGATTAACAGTGAACAATTAATAAACAATTAACAATTAAAAGATTCAATTAACAATGAACGATGAACAATGAATAATGAGCAATGAACAAAGATCAATGATCAATGAACAATAAACGATGAACAATGAACGATGAGTAATGAAAAAGGATTAATGATCTATGAACAATGCACGGTGAACAATGAATGATGAACAAGGATCAATGATCTATGAAATTTGAACGATGAACAGTGAAAAAGGATCAAATATCAATGAACAATTATCAATGTTCCATGAACGATTAACAGTGAACAATTAATAAACAATTAACAATTAAAAAGATTCAATTAACAATGAACGATGAACAATGAATAATGAGCAATGAACAAAGATCAATGATCAATGAACAATGAACGATGAACAATGAACGATGAGTAATGAAAAAGGATTAATGATCTATGAACAATGCACGGTGAACAATGAATGATGAACAAGGATCAATGATCTATGAAATTTGAACGATGAACAGTGAAAAAGGATCAAATATCAATGAACAATTAAAATGTTCCATGAACGATTAACAGTGAACAATTAATAAACAATTAACAATTAAAAAGGATCAATTAACAATGAACGATGAACAATGAACGATGAGTAATGAAAAAGGATTAATGATCTATGAACAATGCACGGTGAACAATGAATGATGAACAAGGATCAATGATCTATGAAATTTGAACGATGAACAGTGAAAAAGGATCAAATATCAATGAACAATTATCAATGTTCCATGAACGATTAACAGTGAACAATTAATAAACAATTAACAATTAAAAAGATTCAATTAACAATGAACGATGAACAATGAATAATGAGCAATGAACAAAGATCAATGATCAATGAACAATGAACGATGAACAATGAACGATGAGTAATGAAAAAGGATTAATGATCTATGAACAATGCACGGTGAACAATGAATGATGAACAAGGATCAATGATCTATGAAATTTGAACGATGAACAGTGAAAAAGGATCAAATATCAATGAACAATTAACAATGTTCCATGAACGATTAACAGTGAACAATTAATAAACAATTAACAATTAAAAAGGTTCAATTAACAATGAACGATGAACAATGAACGATGAGTAATGAAAAGGATTAATGATCTATGAACAATGCACGGTGAACAATGAATGATGAACAAGGATCAATGATCTATGAAATTTGAACGATGAACAGTGAAAAAGGATCAAATATCACTGAAAAATGAAAATTATCAATGATCCATGAACGATTAACAGTGAACAATTAATAAACAATTAATAATTAAAAAGGTTCAATTAACAATGAACGATGAACAATGAATAATGAGCAATGAACAAAGATCAATGATCAATGAACAATGAACGATGAACAATGAACGATGAGTAATGAAAAAGGATTAATGATCTATGAACAATGCACGGTGAACAATGAATGATGAACAAGGATCAATGATCTATGAAATTTGAACGATGAACAGTGAAAAAGGATCAAATATCAATGAACAATTATCAATGTTCCATGAACGATTAACAGTGAACAATTAATAAACAATTAACAATTAAAAAGATTCAATTAACAATGAACGATGAACAATGAATAATGAGCAATGAACAAAGATCAATGATCAATGAACAATAAACGATGAACAATGAACGATGAGTAATGAAAAAGGATTAATGATCTATGAACAATGCACGGTGAACAATGAATGATGAACAAGGATCAATGATCTATGAAATTTGAACGATGAACAGTGAAAAAGGATCAAATATCAATGAAAAATGAAAATTATCAATGATCCATGAACGATTAACAGTGAACAATTAATAAACAATTAACAATTAAAAGGTTCAATTAACAATGAACGATGAACAATGAATAATGAGCAATGAACAAAGATCAATGATCAATGAACAATGAACGATGAACAATGAACGATGAGTAATGAAAAAGGATTAATGATCTATGAACAATGCACGGTGAACAATGAATGATGAACAAGGATCAATGATCTATGAAATTTGAACGATGAACAGTGAAAAAGGATCAAATATCAATGAACAATTATCAATGTTCCATGAACGATTAACAGTGAACAATTAATAAACAATTAACAATTAAAAAGATTCAATTAACAATGAACGATGAACAATGAATAATGAGCAATGAACAAAGATCAATGATCAATGAACAATAAACGATGAACAATGAACGATGAGTAATGAAAAAGGATTAATGATCTATGAACAATGCACGGTGAACAATGAATGATGAACAAGGATCAATGATCTATGAAATTTGAACGATGAACAGTGAAAAAGGATCAAATATCAATGAACAATTATCAATGTTCCATGAACGATTAACAGTGAACAATTAATAAACAATTAACAATTAAAAAGATTCAATTAACAATGAACGATGAACAATGAATAATGAGCAATGAACAAAGATCAATGATCAATGAACAATGAACGATGAACAATGAACGATGAGTAATGAAAAAGGATTAATGATCTATGAACAATGCACGGTGAACAATGAATGATGAACAAGGATCAATGATCTATGAAATTTGAACGATGAACAGTGAAAAAGGATCAAATATCAATGAACAATTATCAATGTTCCATGAACGATTAACAGTGAACAATTAATAAACAATTAACAATTAAAAAGGTTCAATTAACAATGAACGATGAACAATGAACGATGAGTAATGAAAAGGATTAATGATCTATGAACAATGCACGGTGAACAATGAATGATGAACAAGGATCAATGATCTATGAAATTTGAACGATGAACAGTGAAAAAGGATCAAATATCAATGAACAATTACAATGTTCCATGAACGATTAACAGTGAACAATTAATAAACAATTAACAATTAAAAAGGTTCAATTAACAATGAACGATGAACAATGAACGATGAGTAATGAAAAAGGATTAATGATCTATGAACAATGCACGGTGAACAATGAATGATGAACAAGGATCAATGATCTATGAAATTTGAACGATGAACAGTGAAAAAGGATCAAATATCACTGAAAAATGAAAAATTATCAATGATCCATGAACGATTAACAGTGAACAATTAATAAACAATTAATAATTAAAAAGGTTCAATTAACAATGAACGATGAACAATGAATAATGAGCAATGAACAAAGATCAATGATCAATGAACAATGAACGATGAACAATGAACGATGAGTAATGAAAAGGATTAATGATCTATGAACAATGCACGGTGAACAATGAATGATGAACAAGGATCAATGATCTATGAAATTTGAACGATGAACAGTGAAAAAGGATCAAATATCAATGAACAATTATCAATGTTCCATGAACGATTAACAGTGAACAATTAATAAACAATTAACAATTAAAAAGATTCAATTAACAATGAACGATGAACAATGAATAATGAGCAATGAACAAAGATCAATGATCAATGAACAATAAACGATGAACAATGAACGATGAGTAATGAAAAAGGATTAATGATCTATGAACAATGCACGGTGAACAATGAATGATGAACAAGGATCAATGATCTATGAAATTTGAACGATGAACAGTGAAAAAGGATCAAATATCAATGAAAAATGAAAAATTATCAATGATCCATGAACGATTAACAGTGAACAATTAATAAACAATTAACAATTAAAAAGGTTCAATTAACAATGAACGATGAACAATGAATAATGAGCAATGAACAAAGATCAATGATCAATGAACAATGAACGATGAGTATTGAAAAAGGACTAATGATCAATGAACAATGCACGGTGAACAATGAATGATGAACAAGGATCAATGATCTATGAAATTTGAACGATGAACAGTGAAAAAGGATCAAATATCAATGAACAATTATCAATGTTCCATGAACGATTAACAGTGAACAATTAATAAACAATTAACAATTAAAAAGATTCAATTAACAATGAACGATGAACAATGAATAATGAGCAATGAACAAAGATCAATGATCAATGAACAATGAACGATGAACAATGAACGATGAGTAATGAAAAAGGATTAATGATCTATGAACAATGCACGGTGAACAATGAATGATGAACAAGGATCAATGATCTATGAAATTTGAACGATGAACAGTGAAAAAGGATCAAATATCAATGAAAAATGAAAAATTATCAATGATCCATGAACGATTAACAGTGAACAATTAATAAACAATTAACAATTAAAAAGGTTCAATTAACAATGAACGATGAACAATGAATAATGAGCAATGAACAAAGATCAATGATCAATGAACAATGAACGATGAACAATGAACGATGAGTAATGAAAAAGGATTAATGATCTATGAACAATGCACGGTGAACAATGAATGATGAACAAGGATCAATGATCTATGAAATTTGAACGATGAACAGTGAAAAAGGATCAAATATCAATGAACAATTATCAATGTTCCATGAACGATTAACAGTGAACAATTAATAAACAATTAACAATTAAAAAGATTCAATTAACAATGAACGATGAACAATGAATAATGAGCAATGAACAAAGATCAATGATCAATGAACAATAAACGATGAACAATGAACGATGAGTAATGAAAAAGGATTAATGATCTATGAACAATGCACGGTGAACAATGAATGATGAACAAGGATCAATGATCTATGAAATTTGAACGATGAACAGTGAAAAAGGATCAAATATCAATGAACAATTATCAATGTTCATGAACGATTAACAGTGAACAATTAATAAACAATTAACAATTAAAAAGATTCAATTAACAATGAACGATGAACAATGAATAATGAGCAATGAACAAAGATCAATGATCAATGAACAATGAACGATGAACAATGAACGATGAGTAATGAAAAGGATTAATGATCTATGAACAATGCACGGTGAACAATGAATGATGAACAAGGATCAATGATCTATGAAATTTGAACGATGAACAGTGAAAAGGATCATATCAATATCAATGAACAATTATCAATGTTCCATGAACGATTAACAGTGAACAATTAATAAACAATTAACAATTAAAAAGATTCAATTAACAATGAACGATGAACAATGAATAATGAGCAATGAACAAAGATCAATGATCAATGAACAATAAACGATGAACAATGAACGATGAGTAATGAAAAAGGATTAATGATCTATGAACAATGCACGGTGAACAATGAATGATGAACAAGGATCAATGATCTATGAAATTTGAACGATGAACAGTGAAAAAGGATCAAATATCAATGAAAAATGAACAATTATCAATGATCCATGAACGATTAACAGTGAACAATTAATAAACAATTAATAATTAAAAAGGTTCAATTAACAATGAACGATGAACAATGAATAATGAGCAATGAACAAAGATCAATGATCAATGAACAATGAACGATGAACAATGAACGATGAGTAATGAAAAAGGACTAATGATCAATGAACAATGCACGGTGAACAATGAATGATGAACAAGGATCAATGATCTATGAAATTTGAACGATGAACAGTGAAAAAGGATCAAATATCAATGAACAATTATCAATGTTCCATGAACGATTAACAGTGAACAATTAATAAACAATTAACAATTAAAAAGATTCAATTAACAATGAACGATGAACAATGAATAATGAGCAATGAACAAAGATCAATGATCAATGAACAATAAACGATGAACAATGAACGATGAGTAATGAAAAAGGATTAATGATCTATGAACAATGCACGGTGAACAATGAATGATGAACAAGGATCAATGATCTATGAAATTTGAACGATGAACAGTGAAAAAGGATCAAATATCAATGAACAATTATCAATGTTCCATGAACGATTAACAGTGAACAATTAATAAACAATTAACAATTAAAAAGATTCAATTAACAATGAACGATGAACAATGAATAATGAGCAATGAACAAAGATCAATGATCAATGAACAATGAACGATGAACAATGAACGATGAGTAATGAAAAAGGATTAATGATCTATGAACAATGCACGGTGAACAATGAATGATGAACAAGGATCAATGATCTATGAAATTTGAACGATGAACAGTGAAAAAGGATCAAATATCAATGAACAATTATCAATGTTCATGAACGATTAACAGTGAACAATTAATAAACAATTAACAATTAAAAAGGTTCAATTAACAATGAACGATGAACAATGAACGATGAGTAATGAAAAAGGATTAATGATCTATGAACAATGCACGGTGAACAATGAATGATGAACAAGGATCAATGATCTATGAAATTTGAACGATGAACAGTGAAAAAGGATCAAATATCACTGAAAATGAAATTATCAATGATCCATGAACGATTAACAGTGAACAATTAATAAACAATTAATAATTAAAAGGTTCAATTAACAATGAACGATGAACAATGAATAATGAGCAATGAACAAAGATCAATGATCAATGAACAATGAACGATGAACAATGAACGATGAGTAATGAAAAAGGATTAATGATCTATGAACAATGCACGGTGAACAATGAATGATGAACAAGGATCAATGATCTATGAAATTTGAACGATGAACAGTGAAAAAGGATCAAATATCAATGAACAATTATCAATGTTCATGAACGATTAACAGTGAACAATTAATAAACAATTAACAATTAAAAAGATTCAATTAACAATGAACGATGAACAATGAATAATGAGCAATGAACAAAGATCAATGATCAATGAACAATAAACGATGAACAATGAACGATGAGTAATGAAAAAGGATTAATGATCTATGAACAATGCACGGTGAACAATGAATGATGAACAAGGATCAATGATCTATGAAATTTGAACGATGAACAGTGAAAAAGGATCAAATAATAAAAATGAACAATTATCAATGATCCATGAACGATTAACAGTGAACAATTAATAAACAATTAATAATTAAAAAGTTCAATTAACAATGAACGATGAACAATGAATAATGAGCAATGAACAAAGATCAATGATCAATGAACAATGAACGATGAACAATGAACGATGAGTAATGAAAAAGGATTAATGATCTATGAACAATGCACGGTGAACAATGAATGATGAACAAGGATCAATGATCTATGAAATTTGAACGATGAACAGTGAAAAAGGATCAAATATCAATGAACAATATCAATGTTCCATGAACGATTAACAGTGAACAATTAATAAACAATTAACAATTAAAAAGATTCAATTAACAATGAACGATGAAGACAATGAATAATGAGCAATGAACAAAGATCAATGATCAATGAACAATAAACGATGAACAATGAACGATGAGTAATGAAAAAGATTAATGATCTATGAACAATGCACGTGTGAACAATGAATGATGAACAAGGATCAATGATCTATGAAATTTGAACGATGAACAGTGAAAAAGGATCAAATATCAATGAACAATTATCAATGTTCCATGAACGATTAACAGTGAACAATTAATAAACAATTAACAATTAAAAAGATTCAATTAACAATGAACGATGAACAATGAATAATGAGCAATGAACAAAGATCAATGATCAATGAACAATGAACGATGAACAATGAACGATGAGTAATGAAAAAGGATTAATGATCTATGAACAATGCACGGTGAACAATGAATGATGAACAAGGATCAATGATCTATGAAATTTGAACGATGAACAGTGAAAAAGGATCAAATATCAATGAACAATGAACAATGTTCATGAACGATTAACAGTGAACAATTAATAAACAATTAACAATTAAAAAGGATTCAATTAACAATGAACGATGAACAATGAACGATGAGTAATGAAAAAGGATTAATGATCAATGAACAATGCACGGTGAACAATGAATGATGAACAAGGATCAATGATCTATGAAAATTGAACGATGAATGTGAAAAGGATCAAAATATCACTGAAAAATGAAAATTATCAATGATCAATGAACGATTAACAGTGAACAATTAATAAAACAATTAATAATTAAAAGGTTCAATTAACAATGAACGATGAACAATGAATAATGAGCAATGAACAAAGATCAATGATCAATGAACAATGAACGATGAACAAATGAACGATGAGTAATGAAAAAGACTAATGATCAATGAACAATGCACGGTGAACAATGAATGATGAACAAGGATCAATGATCTATGAATTTGAACGATGAACAGTGAAAAAGGATCAAATATCAATGACAATTATCAATGTTCCATGAACGATTAACAGTGAACAATTAATACAACAATTAA
>JPXE02000506.1:0-13201 GCA_000753965.2 Amaranthus hypochondriacus | reverse complement strand
AAAAAAAAAATTGCTCAACTACCTAAGAGATAATAACTAACATGACAAAGGCACACATTACCTAACTTGTATACAAGAATTCATCAAAATCTAGAATTTTTTTTGCCGACTTAAATTCTGACTAAATTTTTAGTCGGAAAATGGTAGGTTAAATTTTCCGACTGTAATTCATCGGAAGATAATTTTTTTTCTTAATTTAAAAATCCACATTCGGACCGTATTTTTTATCAGAACCGGAACCGGACTAAAATCCATAAGGTTTGAAAAATTTTTGAAGCAGACCAATCCCCAAAAATATTTTTATCATTATTATTTTATGATTAACAATAGTTGTAGATTAGTCATGTATACTATACAAATGAATTAGTTTTTTTTTACTATTTTAAATTAAACATTGCAATATTTTTCTATATAAATAGAGATGTACTCTTTGTTCTTTCTACCCCTATCCTCTTTTCTTCTGTTTTTTTTTCTCCTTTGTTCTTTATTCTTCTTATCAAAATGTCCTCAAATGAAACCAAAGGGAAGAACTTCGAAAATGTGCATGCAAGAGAAGAAAGAGTTTATATTCTCTGATGAAATACGAGGACATGAACAAGAAGAAATGTTCCGTGACTGTGAAGACGAGAAAAAAGAATTAACAAGAAAATTAAAAAAATTGAAGCCATACTCTTAATGTTACGGGAATAGGGTGAATTTTAATGGAAGGTGGTAAATAGTTGTTTTATTACTTAAATTAGGTGTGGTAAATCTTACTTCATATTATCAATGATTAGAGAAAACATAAAGTAATGTAATGGTGTTTTAATAAATGATGAAAAAAAAATGTAATTTATTGTTTTACCTGATGAAAATAAAAACCACCTTCTTAAATCATTTTTTTGTTTTTTATTATAATATGCTATACTTTGCTTTGTTCGTAAAAGTATGCGTTTCATATTTAAGATCCAAACATGATAAACATGCATGTTTTGGCCTTTGAAATACGTTCTTTTTTCCTTATATTGCACATGCGATGCTATAGGGATTTTCCAAGAAGCACATTAAAGTCCAAAAGTAGGAGCTACTTATCAAAATAGTCATAATCAAAGTCATAATCTTCAATGACAAACAAGTCATCGTGAAAGTACATATAAGCAATTTGCATTGCATTATATTATTCTAGGCTTATTAAAAATATCATAAATAGATTCATCTTTATCAAAGACAGTAATTGAAACTTAGTCTTTCAACTGGACGGTTTCTGAAATGGATGTCTTCACCATAAGTTCTCCAATATGCCTCTTGCGCTTAAACATAACAGGATACCAATTTGATCTCTGATAATAATTAATAACTATTGAAATAAAACTTTATAACACTAGTGAAAAAAAGCCTATTGGCTGGGGCGGTTTTAATGTATACATAGCTTAATGTGATTAATTAAAAATTAGGTAAAAAAATAATTCAAAGGCTGCGGTTTTCCCTCCTGTCCGCAGCCAATACTCAATTTCTAAAACAAAAGGCTAAAGGCTGCGGTTGTCTACCTCTCCACAGCCAATACTTAATTTCTAAAAAAAAAAGCTAAAGGCTGCAGTTTTACTACCCATAACCTAAAAATATAACGCGCCTTATAACATCTAAAATATTATTTGAGCTACTGTTTCTCAACTTCATTTGAGCTACTGTTTCATTACGAAAAGCTCTTCTTCAACCTACTGTCCAGCCAAATTTTCGTGGTTCATCTTCATCTCAACTTCACTTCAACCTACTTTCTCAAGCTCTTCTTCAAGTTCAACCAACTTTCTCATCTTCTTCAAGTTCAAGTTCAACCTTCAACCTTCAAACCTTCAAAAATAATGTTTCATCTTCTTCAAGTTCAACCTTCAACCTTCGAAAATCTCTAAAACCCACGAAAATGTTCAAAAACGACTACTTCTCTTCTTGTTCATCTTCATCTCTAAACCCAAGAAAAAGTTCAATGTAATTTTGGTTTATTTGGTTTCTATATTTTTTATTTTCTTTTTTTGCACGAAAATAAGGTTAATTATATGCTTAATTTTGTTTTTCTTGTTTAATTTTAGGTCACATTCTACCTATTATTCATCTAGATACACAAGGTAATTTCTTTTGATAATAATTTTCATTGTTTTTCAAATTTTAAGGGTTAAATGATCTTTGTTTATTATTTATAGTTTAAATGTGAGTTTATTTAAAATGTTTGGTTTGCTTTCATATGTTGTTTAGTATTAGTTGTTAGTATGAATGTGTATGTGATAGTTGTTGTTTTTAAGATTTAAATTTATAATATATATTATGTTTTGTTGTATTTTTAAGTAATTTCTACATTTTATTTATGAATGTATATGTAGTTATAAATTAGGTTAAAATAATGATATTATTAGAATTTAAAGGTTTATTATCAATATTGTAAATTAGGGTTAAATGAATGATTATTACTTAGTTTTGTGGTTAATTAAGGTTCGTTTAGTGTATATGTTAAAAAGTTGTTATTAATATTGTTTTGAATTAATTAATCACACAATTAGGATGACAAAAGATCGTTCTTGGATGTATGAAAGCATTGAGTCTTCAGAATTTATTGATGGCGTATTAGAATTTTGTAGTGTTGCGGTTGAACATGAAGTTAGGACGGGGGGAGTTTGTTTTTATTGCCCATGTGTCAATTGTGGCAATGTATCAAAGGTAGATAGTGTTTATATCCTTAGGGAGCACATACTTCGACGTGGGTTTAGGCCTTAATATCATGTTTGGGTTTGGCATGGTGAGGAGGGAGTTTACATGGAAAAGAGTGTCCGATGTCAATGAGGATGTAGTGGATCGTGTTGATGAAGAGAATGTCAATGAGCATGTGGATCGTGTTGATGAGATGATAGAGGGAGTCGAGGATGAGTTAGGAAAACGTCCTCGTCTATTTGACTTGTGGACAGAGGCTTCTCTAAAGCCTTTGTATCCTAAGATGTACAAAGTTTACCAAACTTACAGTAGTTTTGACAATTTTCAACATTAAGTCAAAATTCAATTGGAGTGACACTAGTTTCACAATGTTATTAGAAGCGTTAGGTAAGATGCTTCCTGAGGGAAATGAACTTCCAAAGTCGACATACTATGCCAAAAAACTAATGTGTCCTTTCGGGTTAGAGTACCAGAAGATTCATGCTTGTCCGAATGATTGTGTATTGTATCGGAATGTAAACGAGAACTTAGAAGAGTGTCCTAGGTGTGGGTGTAACATCCCGTAGTTTTACTCGTATCGTTTTAAAAGAGAAAAAGACTTTTTGAAGAACCAAATACAGTTCGAGTCAAACCAGGGCGTTAAACGGGTAGTTAAAACGGATGCATACGAAACAAAACTTGCGGACCGAGTTCTAATAGTGCTATTATATTCTACCAGACATAAATAAAGATTAAGCAGCGGATAAGTTTGAAAGGGTAGTTCTACTTATTACAACTTGAGAGCGTCATCGCCTCATAAAAACCAAACATTTGAAAGTATGAAATTTAAGTTCATAGCAACTACTGATTCTAACAATTTATTTCTCCCAGAATAATCCTCACTCCCCATACCTGCAATTAACTTACTGCTAGTCATTATCCAAGGAGGAAACGACATCATCGCAGGATCGTTAAGACCAAAAAAAGTACACATCAGCAGAGATCGTAATTCAATTAATTCGAGTACGATAAATTTAAAGATATTAACTTCAATAATTTATTGTTTCAGTTAGTCAGCCATACTACTGTATCTTTTTCAGCCATACTGCTGTATCTATTCCAGCCATACTGCTGGTACCACTTCAAACTCCATAGGCGAGACAATACTTTAGGGGGAGCTAACCCCTAAGCAAGTCTCTACCATAGACACACGTCCTACTTCGGTGTCTATGGTTAAGTATGCATACCCCCGCGGTGGCTCATAGGCTCCAAAGGCCGCGAGTAATTCATTCCACCAATTGACGTCATACTATGTCCACTTTCAAGTTAGTGAGGTCATACTACCTCTGCTTATTAAAAGTTATAATATAATAAATTATTCGGAAGCGTATCAATATTCATATTACATGCCCATACTTTACCTTTGCTACCATATCATATGGTACGTAACATATACTACAATTCTATGCTGCGTGTACGTACCTTGATCAAGCAAACAAAGCACAAGGTCCTAATCAATTTCCGGTCACGAATCGGCTTCCTACAAGGTTTAACCGTATTCGGAAATAAGAACACATTCACATCATCCTCAAGGCAAACCACATCACATCCAAACAACTACCATCACACATAAAGCACATACACATATCACGAGACATATACCACAACCCTAAACACATTAAACACTAAAAAAACAGCAACTAAATCTGTCCAGAAAACTGTCTCAACACTGTCAAAACGAAAATCCGACTTCACCGTTGCGTCCGGAAGGCATCAAAACCCCCGGTACCAATTTTCATAATTTATAACATAGTATAGATATTTTTAACCTAATTTCAAAGCCAAAATGCTCCAAAAAACACCATTTTTTATGATTTTTCAATCCTACGGGATTTTGTCACTTTTTGTTCAAAATTCATATAAATCCTAATTTCCACATTTCCTATTAAATCTATATCATACAAATCATAAATTCATGCTCACATATAAAAATCATTTTCAAAAATCCACAATTTAATAAAATTCTTAAACAATCATGTATTCACTTTTAAGATCTCTTTAAAAAAAAATCTACTTTAAACATATATTTTATTACCATCACTATTATTATTTTTATAATTATTATGATTATTTTCACATCCTTCAATTGTCAATTATTTAATAATAACCATACAATTATAAAAATCATGGAAGAAATATGCTAAAATTCATACAACACCAACATTACATACTCTATATAATTATATTTAAAATTTCATAAGAGATAACACATAGAATTACTTACAATGAAATGGAAAACACCAAAAATCCAAGAGACAATGCAAAAGTGGCGTGTGGACGTGTGGATGCTTAAGGTTTTAGGACTAGTTTTCTTGAAGTTAAGGAATAATGAGGGTTAGACAGGATTTCTAGAGTTTAGGCAATAGAAATGTTTAAGGAAATGAATAGGAAATGAATTAAATAAGGAATTATGGCAATTATTCACTCATAATCATGGGAGTTTAAAATCCCATGAAACCTCCCATATGGCCGGCCCTCTTAGTATTTTTTTTTTTTTGTTAATTTGAATTAAGAAGAGTTTAAGGTGTTTGGGCCCAAAGGTTTTAAGGGTTTGAGAGTTGTACAATGCATGTCCAAGGCCCATTCCCAATCATAAGCTACTAATAAAACATGAGACACTAAAAATTTCTATTAAATATACCGGAATTTATCGTTTCAAAATATCGGGGTGTTACAGACTACCCCCCTTAAAAAGGTTTTGACCCTAAAACCTAACATGCAGCCTATAGTACACATGCAAACAATACAACAAATACAAACACAACACACAAAAACACGCACACAAACACCACACGCAACACCTAACCACGGAAAACTAAGTCAACATATGGTAAAAAAAAAACTAGGTCAACATACGGAACGAGCGAAAATCCTATCGCTTTCTGCCCCCCTTAAAAAGTTACGTCCCCGTAACTTACTAACCTGAGAAAATAGGTGTGGATACTTTGCGCGCATGGCAACCTCCGTTTCCCAAGTCGCTTCTTGAGACCGATGATTAGACTATAACACCTTAACCATTTCGACGTCCGTACGCCGAGTACTGCGAACCTTCCTGTCTAAAATCTGAATAGGTTGCTCTTCATAGGTGAGACTTTCATCAAGTTCCAACTGTTCTGGGTCCAAAACATGCGAAGAAGCCGCGACATAGCGTTTCAACTGGGAGATATGAAAAACATCGTGAACCTTGCCCATTGCATTAGGTAACGCTAACCGGTACGCTAACTTTCCAATGCTTTCCACAATCTCATAGGGACCAATGAAGCGTGGGCTTAACTTCCCACGAGAACCAAAGCGAACCACGGCTTTCATTGGCGACACACGGAGAAGAACTTTGTCGCCTACGGCATATTCATCAGGCCGACGACGAAGATCAGCATAAGACTTTTGTCGATCTTGAGCCGCCTTCATTTTCTCGCGAATCAACTTGACTTGCTCAGTCATTCTGAACTAACATATCCGGCCCGAAAGTTACAGACTCGGTGAAATCATCCCAAGACACTGGACTACGGCACTTGCGACCATACAGTGCCTCAAACGGAGCCATTTGAATTGTAGCCTGATAACTATTATTATAAGAGAACTCCACAAGATCCAGATGTTCATCCCAAAACCCTGCCATTCTATGGCTACTGCTCGCAACATGTCCTCCAACACCTGATTAACACGCTCGGTTTGACCATCCGTCATCGGTGGAAGGACGTACTATAAAGAAGAGTGGTTCCCGAAGCCTGTTGTAAAGATTTCCAGAAATGTGACAGGTATCGGGTATCCCGATCAGAAACTATAGTACGAGGAATCCCATGATATCGCACTACATATTTAATGTACGCACGAGCAAGTTGTTCCATATCCCACTTACAGTTCATCGGAATGAACCTTGCAGACTTAGTAAGTCTATCCACAATCACCCAAAGAGTGTCATTACCAGCTTTAGGTCGTGGCAAACCTACGACGAAGTCCATTGAAATGTCATCCCACTTCTATACTAGGACTTCTAAGGGCTGTAATAATCCAGCTGGCCTTCAGTGTTCGCTCTTAACCTTTTGGCACGTTAAACATTTAGAAACAAACTCGGCAATGTTCTTTTTCATACCCGACCACCAAAACATACCTTTTAGATCTTGGTACATTTTATCCCCTCCCGGGTGAACAGAGTATCTCGAACTGTGTGCCTCTTTCAACAGAGTGTCCTTTAATGAGTCGCATCCTTCCGGTACACACCATCATCCTTTAAAATGAAGACTACCATCTTCATGAATTGTAAAGCCTTCGGCTTTCCCTTCGTTTGCATGTTCACGTAACTTGACGAGCTTGGGATCGTCCATTTGTTTAGTCATGATCTCCTCAAAGAACGTAGGTTGAATAGACTGAGCTCCCAATTTGGCTTCCAATTCACCTTCTTTGATTATCTCTAAGTTCATCCTCTCGAATTCTTTACTTAACTCATCAGACGTTATCAAAGTCGCCAACGAACGGTTTGATTTCATCAATGAACACTACCACACACTTATCGAGATATGCATTAAAAACCCGATTCATCAACCCCATAAAAGCTACTGGTGCATTCGTCAACCCAAACGGCATCACGGTGAATTCGAAGTGTCCTTACCTCGTTCGGAAAGCCGTTTTACTGATATCCTCCTCCTTAATACGTAACTGATGGTACCCTGACCGCAGATCGATCTTTGAAAAGATTCGAGCTCCTCTCAGCTGATCGAAGAGGTCATCAATCCGTAATAACGGGTACTTATTCTTAACGGTGACCTTATTAAGTTCCCTATAATCAATACAGAGACGCATTGTCCCATCCTTTTTCCTCACAAATAACATTGGAGCTCCCCAGGGCGAAACACTAGGTCGTATATAACCTTTTTCTAACAACTCCTCTAACTGAACCTTCAACTCCTCCATCTCCTTCGGGGCCATTCGGTAAGGTGCCTTTGAAATAGGCCCCGTTCCTGGTATTAATTCAATCGAGAAGTCTACATCTCTCCTCGGTGGCATACCAGGAATCTCTTCCGGAACACATCCATGAAGTCGTTGACCACTGGTATATCCTCAAGTCGTACCTCTCGTTCCTTTACTTTACTTACGCTACACAGAAACCATGGTTGCCCTTGTTTGATTAACTTCTTAACTTCTAAAGACGACACAACCCTTACCCTAGGCCCTTTAGGAAGGTTCCTATGTTTAACCGTCTCTCCTCTAGGCCCACTCAAAGTCACAGACTTTTCTTCACAATCTATTGTCGCTTTGTATCTACCTAGCCAATCCATCCTAAGCATTACGTTCAGATCACCCATTTCTAGAGACAACAAATCACTCAGAAAAACTATTTTCCCAATTCTGACCGACACATCACGAAACAACATATTACAATAAAAAGTCTCTCCAGAGGGAACAGTGACCGAAAAAGATGTTTCTCGGGTTTTCCAACCCTAAGTCCTTAACTCTAGACTTAGAAATGAACGAGCATGATGCACCAGAGTCAAAAAGAACTTTAAGAGGCTTTTTATTGATGCTGAACGTACCTGTGACCACGTCCGCCGTCTGCGCTGCTTCTCTTGTGTTTATTGCGGACAATCTGCCCGAATTCTACGTAGCAGCAGTACCCCCTTGGTTTCCACGTCGCCCCGTAAAGTTCTCGCTTCTAGTTTCCCTGAGGTTGATGACCAGCCGAGTGGTTTCCTTAAGACCTAGAATTTGTGGCACCCCCCAAGTTTCGACCAAAACCACCAGCATTGTGGTTTCCCCTTCCAGCTTCGTTGTTGCCCCTTCCGTTTCCGAAACGTTGCTGATGAAAACCTCGATGATTTCCCCCTTGCAGCTCTTGTTGACCCAAACGAGCATAACATTCACACATCCTATGACCCGGTTTACCACAGTGAGAGCAATCCACTAACAATCCCCGACAGTCCCTTCCAGGATGATTTCTCTGGCATTTCCTACAGTTGTAAATCCTTTCTTTCCCATTGCGATCGTACAAGGGTTTCAACATTCGAACTTCTGGTGTCGAATCCCCCCTGTTCTTGCTAGACTGGCCTGCATGAAAGCCTTTTTCTTGGAAACTTCCAAATGGCTTATGCTTCTTGAATGAGTTGTGAACAGGATTATTCACACCTACGACATTCTGAAATAGGGGTTCCTTCCTTTTTTCTCCACTCTGACCCATTTTCAGCTCTTTTATATAACTGGTCTAATGTATCATATCTATCAGTCTCAATGTGTTTCTGAATCTCGTACGATAGACCTAATTCGAACCGCTGCATTTTCTTTCCTTCCGTTGGAACATCGTCAGGACAGAACTTCATATATTCCATAAACTTCTGATAATACTCGTCTACCGTTAAACTTCTCATTTCAAACCTAGCAAACTCATTAGATTTGTCTTTCCTCACATGAGGCGGGTAAAACTGATCCCTTAATGCCCCCTTAAAATCTTCCCAGCTTAACTCACCATCGCTTTCAGCCACTAATCTTGCCTTGCTATGTGTCCACCAATAGTCGGCGTCTTCCACTAGGAAAAACGCGGCTTGGTCGACCATGAACTCAGCGGGACATTTAACGACACTGAAAAGCTTGTCAAACTCCCTCAGCCAATTCTCTAACAGGGATGGTTCACCTTTTCCATTGTAGGTCGAGGGTTTACTTTGAGCTATCCTTTTACTTATTGAGGAAGCTCTTTCCTCCACAGATTTTTGTCTAGGGTTTCTCGCCCCCGCTAAAGCCTTAACTAAGTTTCGCAGAACTCGGTCAGAGTTCCTTCAGGAAGGGTGGCATGCTGGCAGGTATACTGCATAAGGTTAAACGAGGTGTGTAAATATATAGGCCTATAGTGTCTATCAGAAAGATGACTTATACTATTATCGTTCAACAAATATATAAAATAAATTAAAAAGAAAATATAGAGAAAAAGGTGAGAAAGACATGCACAGAATTTGTACAAATTTATTTATTTATTTATTTATTATTTTTTTTTTAATTTTTATTTTATACAACCAGATAATACCAAAAGTCATTCGTTTCTGTTTACTAGAGTTCAACTTTTATACACAACTCACGCATTCTAATCTCCCTTCTTGTGAAGGCAAATAATAAGTTGAAGCAAACAAATCTTTAGACTAGCAACTAAGAAATAATACCACAAGGATAAGCATAATCCAAATTAAATATAATATGCAACATTATTCCAAAATAAATACTTGGGTACAAACTCCCACATAACCATTGTTCGATCATCACAAAAGTTCAATAACTAACAAAAGAAAGAAAAAAAAAGGTCCAACTCATAAAATTATTCGTGATAGATTATTACTACAAAACTGGACATACGCACTCGTATGTTTGCATACTCATAAAAGAAAAATAAACAATTAGACAAAGAAAGGTGACGCATCAAAACGATCCTGATCTTCCATATATTGATCAGGGTCAAAATCAGAATCCCCAGAGTCATCATCAGAGGAGTTATCAGAATCGGAATCAGAAGCAGAATCAGTTTGCATCCCGACAGACATAGAATCACTTAGGGCAAGCTGTTCCACAGAATCGGAAAGCTCTACGAAAACCGGCTCAGGTGGGCTTTCTCCCCACATGGTGATACCCATCTCTCATGATATCCTCATAAAGGTCAATATACTACTCTCGAGGGGCTCTTCCTCCAATAATTTCTCTGGGTTCTTCATAGCATTATTCCTCTAAGTCTACCTCAAAAGTTCTTCCTCAGGGTCCTCCTCTGGATCCTCCTCAGGATCTTCCTCGGGATCCTCCTTAGGATCTTCCTCGGGATCCTCCTCAGGATCTTCTTCGGGATCCTCCTCAGGGTCCAAGTCATCAAAATTAACATCCAATACCGAGTCAGGCTCTATTATGGGTACAGCAACCTCAATAGTACTAGTTCTAGCTCTACTAGACTCCGGAATGTCCAATCCATTCCGACCCATCACATCTACCGGTCCGACCCTCCTGCCAAAGTCAGGGTACTGTTGTTCTTCCCTTTTCGTCCTTTCAGTCGTCTCCCCATTCATTAACCTTTCATATATATGTTTGGATTTCAAGTATATCAATTCCATCCGATGTTGATAATCTAAATAACTTTCTCCCTCCTTTCTTCCATATACCTAGAGCCTCAATTTCTGCCCAGACTGGGGCATTAACCAAGGCCTCTGAAGGTTCCTCTACGGTATTCATTCCCTCTTCTGCTGGTTTCTTTCCCTTATCCATGGGTAAGGTATTAATCGACTTCCTGACTCACAAGAAAAGAAAACAAGGCAATCAATTACCGAGATAAAACAAGGATAATAATTCAGATGATCACACGTATTCACAAAGTTCTATCAGTCATCCATCACAAGCATACATAACAAGGTACTTAAGACAACAAACAGATCACATCATCCCCTTAATGTCTACCCTTTACTCTCGTCGTAATTTATTCTTCGTTAATTCATTGGTTTAGATATATAACACTAAATAGAACTCCCGCTCTGATACCAATTGTAACATCCCGTAGTTTAACTCGTATCGTTTTAAGAGAAAAAAGACTTTTTGAAGAACCAAATACAGTTCGAATCAAACCAGGGCGTTAAACGGTTAGTTAAAACAGATGCATACGAAACAAAACTTGCGGACCGAGTTCTAATAGTGCTATTATATTCTACCAGACATAAATAAAGATTAAGCAGCGGATAAGTTTGAAAGGGTAGTTCTACTTATTACAACTTGAGAGCGTCATCGCCTCATAAAAACCAAACATTTGAAAGTATGAAATTTAAGTATAGCAACTACTGATTCTAACAATTTATTTCTCCCAAAGTAATCCTCACCCCCATACCCGCAATTAACTTACTGCTAGTCATTATCCAAGGAGGAAACGACATCATCGCAGGATCGTTAAGACCAAAAAAAGTACACGTCAGCAAGATCGTAAATTCAATTAATTCGAGTATGATAAATTTAAGATATTAACTTCAATAATTTATGTTTCAGTTAGTCAGCCATACTACTGTATCTCAGCCATACTGCTGTATCTTCCAGCCATACTGCTGGTACCACTTCAAACTCCATAGGCGAGACAATACTTTAGGGGAGCTAACCCCTAAGCAAGTCTCTACCATAGACACACGTCCTACTTCGGTGTCTATGGTAAGTATGCATACCCCCGCGGTGGCTCATAGGCTCCAAAGGCCGCGAGTAATTCATTCCACCAATTGACGTCATACTACGTCCACTTTCAAGTTAGTGAGGTCATACTACCTCTGCTTATTAAAAGTTATAATATAATAAATTATTCGGAAGCGTATCAATATTCATATTACATGCCCATACTTTACCTTTGCTACATCATCATATGGTTACATATACTACAATTCTATGTTGCGTGTACGTACCTTGATCAAGCAAACAAAGCACAAGGTCCTAATCAATTTCCGGTCACGAATCGGCTTCCTACAAGGTTTAACCGTATTCGGAAATAAGAACACATTCACATCATCCTCAAGGCAAACCCACTCACATCCAAACAATTACCATCACACATAAAACACATACACATATCACGAGACATATACCACAACCCTAAACACATTAAACACTAAAAAAAACAGCAACTAAATCTGTCCAGAAAACTGTCTCAACACTGTCAAAACGAAAATCCGACTTCACCGTTGCGTCCGGAAGGCATCAAAACCCCTGGTACCAATTTTCATAATTAATAACATAGTAGAGATATTTTAACCTAATTTCAAAGCCAAAATGCCTCCAAAAACACCATTTTTTAATGATTTTTCAATCCTACGGATTTTGTCACTTTTTGTTCAAAAATTCATATAAATCATAATTTCCACATTTCTATTAAATCTATATCATACAAATCATAAATTCATGCTCACATATAAAAATCATTTTCAAAATCCACAATTTAATAAAATTCTTAAACAATTCGTGTATTCACTTAAGATCTCCTTAAAAAATCTACTTTAAACATATATTTATTACCTTCACTATTATTATTTTTATAATTATTATGATTATTTTCACATCCTTCAATACTTAGTTTAACATGCTCTTTTCAAAGACAATTTCCGCAACAACATCCAACACCACCATTGTCAATTATTTAATAATACCCATACAATTAATAAAATCATGGAAGAAATATGCTAAAATTTATACAACACCAAACATTACATACTCTATATAATTATATTTAAAATTCATAAAGATAACACATAGAATTACTTACAATGAAATGGAAAACACCAAAAATCCAAGAGAAACGCAAAAGTGGCATGTGGACGTTGATGCTTAAGGTTTAGGACTAGTTTTCTTGAAGTTAAGGAATAATGAGGTTTAGAGAGGATTTCTAGAGTTTAGGCAATAGAAATGTTTAAGGAAATGAATAGGAAAGAATTAATTAAGGAATAATGGCAATTATTCCCTCATAATCATGGGAGTTTCAATCCCATGAAACCTCCCATATGGCCGG
>JPXE02000505.1:0-13205 GCA_000753965.2 Amaranthus hypochondriacus | reverse complement strand
AAACCGCGAATAGTTGGGAGTTTTAAAAGTAATTTTCCCAAAAATAAATGGAAATACTGAATAGAATAGGAGGGAGTATGAAATTGCACTTGTTATATCTTTCTGTTGATCTTATTTACGTTTTTGTTTAAATTTTAACCTCACAAATCAAGCATTTTCTCCGTTTAATATCACATTTATTATATTGATACGGTGTTTGGATATTTTAAAAAGAAAAAGAAGAGAAGGGGACAATAGGGAAGGAAAAGAAAGGGGAGAGAATGGTAGGAAAAGTTTTCACATTTCATACTATTCGTTTAAGAGGGAATGAAAAGGGAAGGAAGAGAAAATTTATTTTAACCGCAAATGCATTATGAACGGGTAGCTTAACAGGTTAAAACATGGAAGCAAATCAATAAATTTGTCTAACTCTAATTAGTAATAATCACGGGACAAAAAACAATAATATGATAAAATTTATTTAACAATCATTAATACAATTATCTTAATTTCCCTGTATTTATAAGAGTTGTATGGTTTTTAGTATCAAAGGATTCTCACCTTTCAATTTGTGTACTCTTATTTTTTATTTTAATTAATTTGTTAATCGAGTTCAATCTTATTGTTGATTCTTTTAGTTTTCATTTTTTAAGTGTAAGCCATCTTTACATATTATAGCCACTATCAATAATCGTGCCAATTGTGACATTTAATTATCAATATTATGACATTTATGAAATGTCCCAAAAATATTTGGTGACACTTGTAGGAAACATCATGAATTAAGATTGAAATATTAAGAAAATCCTTTAATAATTGTGACATTTTGGCGAAATGTCAAAAATATTATGTCAAAATTAAACTTTTTTTTTGTAGTGAGCTAGACTGCTAGAGTGGTATACATGGGTTTCTTTACTAATAATAGCAAAAAAAAACACACTTTTATGAAAGAAAAGCAAAGGTAAATTGCTCACATTAAGCAATTTCTTACCTCATGATTTCGATCTCTTACCTTATGCTTCTTTTTAACACTTATAATTAATGGCAAGAGTTCAAAGTTGTATAATGTCACTATGTTATGAACAATAGGCGAGCTTGGTGCAAAAGAGAATACTTTATCTTATGATATTAATAAAAAGATTAACCGTTAATCTTGCGTGAGACCGTCTTAATATGAGACCAATAGTCCAATCGGCTGAATTAGTTATAGTTTTTTCCAATACGCGATCAGTAATTATAGTATTTAAAATCATTATTGATATCTTTAAATTTAAAATTAATTTGTTTTAAAATAAAGTATCACAGATTATTTGATTGATTACTTTATACTCTCTCCGTTTTCATATGTTCTTCTCACTTTTCCTATTTGGAAAATTTTGAAAGTTCTTTTCATTTAGAATCTTTCTATTTTAGTAACCAATAGAATTCAAGGAAATTATTATACTTACACTCTAATATATAGAAATTAATGTACAGGTTAATTCTCAATGCATTTACTCTACATACATCCAATGAATTTTAATGATATTATTACACTCACACTTAAATCAATAGAATCTTTATTTTTTATATTATTTTACTCAACTAACATAGTATCTATCTTCAAAAAAAAAAACTAACATAGTATCTATTTTGTAATTATAGTTAATCTTGATTTCTTCCCAGATTCCAAATGGAAAGATAAAAAAAAGAACGGAGGGAGTGTATAATTAATTACTTTAAGATCTTAATTGATCACTTTAACGTTAAAATAAAAGACTTTAAAATAATTAATTGAAATACCAACCTGAACAGGTTCAAATCCGTATGACATGTTTTCCACCTTTTATCAATGTTATTCAAAGGTTGTGTGATAGGAGTATGTTGTAAAATTTGTAAAAACTACTAATTCTTGTTATAGTATCTTGATGTAGTTCAACTTGTAATGTTTACTGCTCTCCAGAAATGTCGAGAGGAAATGGAAAGGCTCGAGAAATAAAGGCTAGCAGAATTCCGAAGCTACAAGAATCTACGGTCCGTTTGGTAGATGGTAATAAATCGTGGCAATGGGAATGAAAAACTAGTGTAATTTTGGTTAAAAAATCTTTTGGCTATTTTGATGGCCATGCTTGACAACTTTCAATCATCTCATTTTGTTCATAAAATTCATTCCAATGCATTACCAATGAGAGATGTGGTATTAGGAGGTAATGGAAATTTATGAACCAAAAAACTTTTTTGTGATCAAAGTTTCATTACCATGGGAATGACATGAAAGTTTTGATGAAATTTTACACTATAAATCATTCCTATTACCACCATTTAATACCACTAACCAAACGGGCCGCTAATGGTTTCCGACAAGGTTATGTGATATGAACAATACTTTTATTTGGAAATTTAGAATTGACTCGAATTTAGTGTTTGACAAATCAAAAACAATTGAATTTGGATTTGAGTCAATTTCACCATTGTCATAAAAGTAGTTAAAGTTGAAAATTTGAAAATGACTTCTCTAAACTTGTCATTCTCAAATTCTTCATTTATGAATTTATAATTTTGAATCTATAATTAAAAATGAAATACTTGTTCTCAAACACAATATAGCTAATCTAAAAGAGATAATCTTACAATAACACTTTCTTATTTTAAATTTGGTGAAACATATTCTGAAAACGATGACGTATTAGAGATCGAACGACGAGTTTCAACCACTAATACCATCAAGATCGAAATATATGAAGTCTTGTGATACAAATTACGCAAACTATAAACTCGATATTTGTAAGAGATAAAAATGCAATAATAAAATGACACAAATGTTTACGAGGTTCACGAAATTTTGGCTGCGTCCTCCGGTGTAGTATCTCTTATATTATTATAATTGAGAATTACAATTAGAGAAGAGATGAGGCTAAGTGTTTGGCTTGGGGTTATTTTGTGGATGATTTTAGTGAGTATATATGCTCATTATTTATAGTGGTGAAGTCATTAAGTAGTAATGCACTCTTAATTAATATAAGCAAACTAAATGCTGAGAATTAAATCCACTACAAATTGATGAATGAAAACTGATATTCCATGAGCTGAAACGTCATACAAGGAATCCAAAGTAAATTGCAAGTTGCTACACTCACGCTCGTTCGAGCATCAATATGCTCGTTCGAGCCTAACTTCCAGAATGTCTCTGACTACTACTGAATTATATCAGTCCAAGAAACTTTTGCAATGCCCCATTAACTTTCATCAACTCATTAATACTCATGTTTAAGTTATACTCTTAATTCTTATAACTTCATGAGTTATGCACCACACTTAAACACCACATTAAAACACCCCATTAACTTACTTCATAGGATCTCATCCTAAGAGTCACACTTGATTTATTTTGGTGCACTCAAGTCACACCATTCATAACATATTCTATGCAAACGAGTGCATTATATTTGTCCACGTTATTACTCGCAACTCGCAAGGACATAAATGTAGGTCAAAAATAATTATTACAATATCACATCAGGGGTGAACAGAACACGGTCCGGTTTGGTCTGGTCTAATACTAAAATCAGACTAAATCAGAATTTTGGTCTGAAAATTTTCCAGACTGGACCGCAATGTTTAAATCACCAGACCAGATCGGACCAAACCGTTTTAAAAGGTAGATATGGGCTGGACTCTTGAGATACGTCTATACTATAAACGGTCTCTCAGAAGAGGACTTGAATAGTACAAATTCTAATTTCTAACATGCATGGTCTGCACCCTGCTTATATACCATAATAATACCATAGTTTCTAATTTCTTTTACGGGTTTACCCATAGATTTGTGTGTAATTTTACATTAGTTGGCTTTGCATACTTAGGAGTTGTGGTGCAAAACTATCCGATCGAATTTCTTTTTCAGAAAATTTATCCGAATTTCGAAAACTGGATAATTCCGATTGCTTGACTCGGGTTGGGATATAAGCAAAACTGATGGATATTTGATTTTCCATTTTTTTTTGTCTTTTTGTAGTTTTAGTGATAATAAGATATTGTTTGCGATTGACTCATTGAAGTAAACATTAACGGCCCGTTTGATAGGTGGTAAAAAATCACGGCAATGAGAATGAAAATTAGTGTAATTTTGGTTGAAAATCTTTTGGCTATCTTGATGGTCATGCTTGACATGGGAATGGCATGAAAGTTTTGATGAAATTTTACACTATAAATCATTCCCATTACCACCATTTAGTACCACTAACCAAACGGGCCGTAAGTGCTCATAATTTCGTTCAAAAAAAAGTGGCTCATGATTGATTAAATAAGGTATTTTACCATAATTTTCCATTATAATAATGATGAGCAATTTTAATTTAACCGCAAGCGCACGGTGTACGCGTAGTGGCGGGTCGAACACGAGGAGGCTTGATAATTCTAAATTGTATGCTTATGACTAGCAAAGACAAGGTTTGAACAAAATGTATGGTGAAACTCTAAACCTATGATGCAAGGAATTAAAACAAAAATGATATTGGTGTAAAACGATGGTATGAAAGACACTAGGGCGTCGGGCATCACCTAATTCTAACATAGAATTCAATCACTTTCATAATTGTATGAAATTGAGCCATGAATATGAGAGAACGTGATCTAATTAATCTCAAGCTTCCGCTTTATTGACTAATATCGATTAAGACTAATTAGCATTAATCCTCAACTTCCGTTTTATTGGCTAATACTAGAAGGAATTTAACTCAAATATATCTCAATCCTAAGTTAAACCAATTCTCATACTTCCATTTTATTGAAAAGTAAATCGAGATTCATTAAGCATATGTTCAATCATAGACTCAAATCGCACACAATCAATCAATAAAATATCAATCCATGCTTCGAATTAGGGATTTCATCCTAACCCTAGATAAAGAAACTACTCACTATGCATGATTATGTAAAACATACAACAAACAATAGATAAAGACGAAGGAAGAAAATTGTAATACAAGAAAACTTACGAATCGGGAAAATAACATAAACTGAAAATGCGAAATCCGAATGCTACAAATTGTTTCTTCGAAGAATGCTTGAAGAAAACTCTAAAAACTCTAATGAAAATTACAAAATGAAACTGATGATCCTAAACAAAAGTAACCGCCACTTTAAATAGTGGCTCCAAAAATTAGTAAAAACCGTCAGCCAGGGCTCACAGCCGAGTCGGCTGTAGGTGGTCTTCAGATGAAAGCCGAGTCGGATTCACAAACTGCCCAAAAAGTGATTTTCAGATGAAAAAGCCGAGTCGGCTGCAGCAAAAGTTCCAAAAAAGCCGAGTTGGCTTTTTTGACTGACAGATTCAGCAAACTTCAAACGTTCTCCATTTCTTGCTCGATTATCGGATATGGACATATAATATACCGTTGGAAAGCTCTTGAAGTCTACTTTCCAATGCCGCAAAGCTTGAATTAGTGTGATCTCTCTATCAAAAGTTATGGCCAAAAGAGTGAGCATGTATCAAATTTCACTTCCAAACTTTTGTCTTTTTAAGCACTTTTTCATCCTTTTCTCTTTTGCCCATCTTCATTGTCAAACATCTTCGAACGAGCAACGATCTCTTTACATATTTTAGCGGTCTTAGGCCATTTCTCCAAGCCTTCACCCTCTTATCACCCCGGGATCTAACAAAAACTCCAATTCTGCCTCATATATCACATAAAACACAAAATTAAGCTTATGAGACAAACTTACATAAAATCGCTAATATTCTACCTAAACTCCACTAAAACGACATATAAGGAGCATAAAAATAGCACGAATAAGCGCAAATAATTGCACTTATCAAATAATCTAAAAGTAAAAACCTACTCCCTCCATCCCTTACCTTAAGAAGTTTTCATTTGTCATTTTTAGATGTTTTATTTGTTTTTTCTATAAAGAACCTTTTTATTTAAATTACAAATATTAGACAAAAATAACTTTATCCATCTTCATTTTAATATTTTAATAATGCCTGTGGTTCCTTTATATCTTTCACTAATTTTAGAAAAACCTACTCCCGTGTTGTCCCCAATATTTTTTATTGTTAATAAATGAAAACAAATTTAAATATGATATATTTATAAATTTGCTATACGGAAGATAATAGTAGAGTACATAAAATAACATGGGCCATTATATAGAATTTCTCAATTATATTTTGCTAGAATTTTAGCTTTTGTTGGCTATAGTGAACTTTGTAGAGTATAATGCCATGTCGGGAATGATGATTTTATTTGAAAATTGAAATTGACTCAAATTTATTGTTTGGCAAATTAAGAATTTTCAAATTAGGATTTGAATCAAATTATATTCCACCATTGTTATTAAAGGTGAGAATTTGAGAATGATCACCCAAACCTTACATCATTTATGATTTCATAATTGAAATTCATAATTTGAAATGAAATACTTGTCCCCAAACACTACATTATCTAATTTTGACAAAGTTTACAATATATATATATATATAGTTGAGAATTAAAATTGTCCGTACTGAGTATATATACTCTCTTCGTCCCTATGAATTTGCAGCATTTTCTATTTTCGTCCGTTCCACTTAAATTGTAGCATTTCTATTTTTGGACTATGACCCACCACCTTCTTTCAATCTCATCCATACATTTTAATTCTTTTTTAATTTCATCCACACAATTCATTTTCTCTTCATTTATTACCACTTTCTTAATTCTTACCATTTATCTCTTTGCTACTATCTCATAGGGACGGAGGGAGTATCTACTTCTATTTTAACCTATGATAGTACTCACGTACAGACCATTGACCTAGTCATGGAGTCAGAAGTTTAATTTGCAAGTTTTGAAAATTTTGTAGAGTACTTCTATCTAATTATGACAATTGTACGATATATAGTTGAGAATTAAAATTGTACTGCTATATTTAAAATTCACTAAATACGACCATTGTATCAAATTTAAAAAAAAAAACTACAACTTTCTATTATGATTCATATGTCACGCGTCAACTTTTAAATAATAAAAACAAAAATAAATTGAAATATTAGAATCTATAGAGTATGTAAAATTCTAACGATAGGCATAGGCTTCGATAGTATTTCAAATTATTTTTGAAAGCAACCTAATAATTTATTGATAAAAATGTCATACGACATCTATAATAAAGTAATAATAGATTAAATACATAAAATATAATCAAACAAAATTTAATATAGAAAAAGTACGATCATTTTAAAAGAGATATAACACTGAATTCTTCTTTTATCACATCGGTGTTTGATACAACCTCCTTTGAAAAGGTGGTCTTTAGATCTGGTGTGGCTTTGAAATAGAGATAAGTTTGATAGAATTCAGTGTATTAGCAAACTAATACCGATAATGATATCATATACCTTTTTTACCATTGAAGTGATGAAAATACTTCAAACCTTGGCATAGGAGATTTTAAAACCCTAGATAGATCAAATCAAAAAATGAATATAGTTGAACAATTCTAATATAGATCATATAATGAATTTTATTTGTAATTAAAAACGAGAAAAGCAAAAATAATTGAGGCTTACTATCAATCATAAAGTTTATAGTAACCCCAAATAACAATTTAGGGTAGAATTTTTTTAAATGAAACAAGGAGAGAGGAAAAGGAAAGAAGAGCATAATGAAATTCCAAACGGATGAAGTATATAATATTTTCAATTTATCGTGATGTTTTAATTATCACAAAAGAATGAACATTTATTAACGCAGAATTCATAAGCATATGATAGGACATAAATATATCTACTGCAGCTTATTCTTCTTTTATAATCAAAAAATTGTACTCCCTTTTTTGTTTGTCCAATTTAAATTTTTTCATTTTAGTAGAGAAAAATTTTAAATTGATATTTGAAGTTTATATTTGAAGATAAAATATATTCATGTGGGATCTTGTTTGATTTGTCTTGATGTAAAATTTTTTAATAATATAATTTTTACAATTTTTTATGATGCGTACATAAAGATATTAAACCTCAAAATTTACTTTAAAAATGTATAAAAAATAAAGTGGACAAATAAAAAATAATGGAGGGGAGTGCTCAAAATTTTTATTGTGAGATCAAAACCTGTTCTATTAAAAAGTTCAAATATAGAGTAGTTAATGAATTTTTTTTATTCGTTTCAATGTAAAAATTATTAATGTTAACTTTATATAATTTTTAATTAAGCAGAAATTAAGAGTTAAAATGTTGCTTTGATGAGAGTGTGAAAAACTAAATAAAATTAATAAGTTAAATAAAATAAAGTATTCTGGTATAACTTCTAAGTCCTTTTTCATGATACAAATAAAACATTTATAAAATTAAAACGAAGTTCTAAAAAAATTAAATTTTCAAAACAATAATGTATTATATAAAGTAACATCTCAAACCTAATGGAGTAATTAATTCAAAGAAAAATAACTCAGAATAATGCAATTTTTTTATGACTTTTCTACAATAATCCCTCTTATTGATTAATGATGAATAATCCTAACTTTAGAGGGTATTTTCCTAGAGTAAATATGATAACCTAATGACTTGCTATGACAATTTTTCTTAAAGAAAAGATAAATTAAAATAAAATGTAGAACTAAAAAATTGTTGAAAAAAGTTCAAAATTTTTTATTATTCAGAAATTTTTATGTTTTTTTAAAAAAATTTTCTCTAATTTTACATTAATTTTCATTTTTATTTTTTCAGTTAATTACCTACTGTAGCAGGTCATTGGAGTACTCAAGTTTACTCTAGACAATCCTCTAACGTTGAAATTATTCATGGTTAGTCAATAGATGAGATTATTGTAGGAAAATCATAAAAAAGTTAAATTATTCGAGGTAATTTCCTTAATAAATTTAATTAGAAGGGTGAAAGAAAGTAATAAGATAATCTTCAATTCATAGCAACACACCCAATCTATCTATATTAACTCCATTAATGAAGGAGTTGTTTTTGCATACATAAACAATTCTAATAAATCAGACGGAAACATAATAATAATACTCCCTAAACAAACAAAACAAACAACTACATAAGAACAACTTATATAATTAGCTTATTTTTAAGACCGTAAAAGATAGATAAAATTAAAGAAAGTATAAAAATAGTGCAAACATAAATAAAAACGCTTCTCTCTTTAATGTGAAAACTTTCCGAAAAAAATGAAGAAATTAATAGTACGAGTATATGACAGAAGCAATACTTTCATGTGTACATCCCTCCCTCATCCACAAAAATAGCAAAAGGTATGGAAGAACAAGAGATGCAAGTGGTTAATATAAGTTTTTAAGCAATATGTAGGCACGGGAAAGAGCACGAGCTCCCAAGTTCCGAGACACAAGACTTGGCAAAATGACTGTCTAAGCAAGCAATACATTGACATTATAATATTTTCATTTGTATTATTGTTAATAAAAGTGTATAAAATAGCATTATAAAATACGATAGTGTAACTTGGGGGACCGCGTGCATAGCACGCGGCCCACAACTAGTATATATTATATATATATATATATATATATATATATATATATATATATATATATATATATAATATTATATATATATATATATATATATATATATATATATATTATATATATATATATATCTTAAATTATATAAGATATTTCCTTAAATGTTTTTTTTATTTTTTTTCTCTTGTCCAGTATTGATTTTCTTTTTAACCTTATAATCTTAGCAAAATAATTTTATTCATCCATGGATAGTTCCTACATTATAAATAAATAATGCTGACTATATCCTAGCAAAATAATTTTAACCTTATAATCCTAGCAAAATATTTATTTATTTATTCACTTTAAAATTCTAAGTGATTACGGTAAGGTTAATGTTGAGTATTATAAAACTCTACCTTAAGATTATAATTGATCATTTTAAAATTGTGAGTGATTACTTTAAATTTATAATTAATTACTTTAGAACTTTAAATGTACATTCAATAAGTCCAATAAACATTGTCTCACCATAACTATATCATTTGATTCTTTTTTTTATTTTCGATACAGAATTATTTTATTTTCTTTTTGTCTACATTTTACATTTTTTAGCATGGGCTAAATGAACTACGGAAAACTTGGCCCATCATATAATAGACCCAATGAAAACCCTAATTATTTGGGAATTGGATAACTCAATCAAATCTTCATCTATGCCAATTGCCAGCCGTTTTTTACATAATCTCTCTCTAAATTTCTTATTCTATGGTTTTGTCTTTAATTTGATTCTAATCGGTTAATTGAAACCAATTTCTTTTAAAAACAACAAAATCGGTTAAGATTGTTGTTTTTTTTCAATGTTTTAACCTAACGATTGAAACTTTTGAAGATATTTTTGAAGAAGAAGTACTCTTTGGCTTTTTGATCCAGAAAATCATATGTAAGTTCACTTTTATCTTTTTGTTTTTTTGGTTGCTTAAAAAATAAAAATGTTTATCATTGTTAATACTCAAAAAACAAATAAAAATTGTTTATCATTGTTTTATGCTAATGAAGTGTGTTTTAGATAGTCATATGAGTTATGTTAATATATAGAAATTTAAGAATAAGAGATTTAATTAATACTCAAAAGTTTGAAAACATCTAATTCAAATATGAAAAAAAGCATGATTTTGGTCAGGTAAGATGATTTGTTTGTGGGCAATTGTAATTATTGTAATACAGCAAGAAACTTATTTATGGGCAATTTTAATAATTATAGCTAATAAACCAAGAATACTTCTCAAAATACTAATCCGTCTAGTAATTGTAATATGACAAGAAATCGTATTTGAAGGTAATTATAATAATTGTACTAAATTTTTTTTAGAGAAGTGCTGTCGGCTTGCCTACCCACCTGCCAGTCCACCGCCATACCAAGTACCAACCCACCTTCAAACAATATATCAAACCAATTTCAGCCATTTTCAGGTATATTCTTAATTAAATGTTATAGTATTTTTTAAATCCCCAATTCCTAAAAATTAGGGTTTTTTTTATTGTTAAATCAAACTTCAAGTTAGTTTCTTGAATTATTAATGTTATTTTTGTTATTTCATATGTTATAATAATATATATGAATTATTGTTTCTTGTTATATTAATTAAATGTTTATATTAATGTTTCTTGAATTATTGTTATTGTTATTTCAAACTTCTAGTGAATGTGATTTGTGAATAATAAGTGAATGTGATTGTGCTTTGTGAAAACTAGTGAGAACAATTGTAGTAGGTTTGTTATTTTGTTGCTTTGTTTTATTATAAGCTTTTGAACATTAATTGACTGGCTTTAGTTTGAAAGTATCTGTACATGTCATTTGGAGGAATGAAAATTATTTGGTTGTTCATTTTTGTTTCTTGAATTATGTTATTGTTATTTCAAACTTTCATCTATATGTTGGTGGCCCTAGGAAGTGTGAATCCTAGATCCGCCACTGATTAAGATCGATCCATTTATTGTATTTCTGACTTGATTGGTGATTGTTTTCATTGTGGGCATTTTAATTAGATATTTGTTAGATTTATTAAGGTCATAAGTTTTACTAGTATAATTTTGGTAGGTTTGCATGAGGTTTGTGTTTTTTGCTCCTGGAGAAATCAAAGAAGTTGGAAGTGCTAGTCGGTTTATTGTATCATGGGAACTTTTTATTATATTACTTCTATAATATTAACCCTTGTTGGTTGGTATATAGAAGTATGTTTTTAGTTTCATTATTTGTCTTTGGTTTATGAACCTTTTGTAATTATTGGCATTCTAGAAGTATTGGTGCTTTTTGGGGTATGAATGATTGTATGTTAGTACTTACTACTTCGTAGTTATTCCTATGTGGTATGAGTATTATATTATCTAAATTTAAAGTGAGAGTTGTATTCGAATATTTGATACTTAATAGTGCATGATTAGAATACCAAAGGTTTTATACTGCATTTAGATACTGTAGAGGTGTTCATTCGGAGTTAGATGTTTTGGGTCGGTTTAAAATCGAGTCTTCTGACTCTTTAAATTGCAAATTGCACCACGTGACTAATGATAATTGTTTTGCTTTCTAGGTGAATTAAATTATGTTTCGCGAGAAAAGTTTAAAGAAGAGAAATCCTTGGGAAAGGATACCGGAACCTGATGATGTTTCTAAAGGTGAGATTTTTTTTAATAACTAGTTGTGGGGCCGCGTGCTACGCACGCGGTCCCCCAAGTTACACTACCGAATTTCACAATGCAATTTTATATACTTCTATCAACAATAATACGAATGAAAATATTAGACTGTTAATTTGTTGCAAAGGTGTGAAAGATGTAAGAGTTGAAAATGTATAAGTAGTATTAGCTTACAACATCTAAAGTAAGGAATGAAAACATATTGAAGAGTTTATTCATTCAACCATAGAGCGTCAAAAGGTTGTTCAAGAAACCAACTAATTCAAATCTAATGCAAGGACTCCTATATGGGACGAGATTTAACGTGTCAGATATACGCAATTTTAACCGTAGTTAGTGATTATAAAGTTGTTTTTAAAGTAGTAAACTTCAAGTGCGACTTTACTTAAATAAGAAAACCATATGATTTAATAAGCCAAAAAACGAATTTAAGATCCATAAATTCAGTTCTCTAAAATCTATTTTCAATACATGCCCTCTAAGCTCTGATGAATAAATGGAGTGTAAAAGTAATCAACTGTGATGCAACATCAAATTACGATTGATCTCGAAGGAACTTATTTTATAAAATAATTTATATTTCTTCATGCTTTCAAGATACCAAACTCAAATGAATGAACATAAGGTAATTAAATCAAATTAGTGTACTAAGATTACATTTATACTATCACTACACATAATTTGCTTTTAGTGAGATATATTTAGCGACATTTAATTTAAATGTCGCTATTCAAATTTATTATAGTATATATAGAAAGGATTTGGTGACATTTATTAGACTCTTTAGCAGCATAATAAAAAGTCACACTATGCACTAAAGACCAAATAAAGTGTCATTAAATTACATTATATTGGTACTTATTACACAAAAAATATGAATCGGTGGTATTTTCTTAATGTCACTAAATCTAATGTCGCAAAAATCAAATTTGTTGTAGTTTATGTTTGAAAATGATGATTTCATTTGAAAGTATAGATTATTTGACTCAAATTTAGCGTTTGATAAATAAAAAAACTCAAATTTGAATTTTAGTCAAATCAACACCATAGGATGGCAATATCAATTGCTTATTAGAATATTACAATTGCCA
>JPXE02000504.1:0-13231 GCA_000753965.2 Amaranthus hypochondriacus | reverse complement strand
GACTCGTCGCTCACTGTCGGCCTGGCGAACTTTGAATGGCCGCCATTTCTTGCACGGTTATCGGATATGGACATATAATATACCGTTGGAAAGCTCTTAAAGTCTACTTTCCAACGCCGCAAACCTTGCATCAATACGATCTCCCTATCAAAAGTTATGGCCAAAAGAGTGAGCATATATCAAATTTCACTTCAAAACTTTGTCTTTTAAGCACTTTTCTACTCTTTTCTCTTTTGCCCATCTTCATTGTGAAACATCATCAAGTGAGCGACGATATCTTCACCTATTTTAGGGGTCTTAGGCTATTTCTCCAAGCCTTCACCCTCTTATAACTCCGAAACCTAACAAAAACCTCCAATTTTGCCTCAAAATCACATAAAACACAAGATTGACCTCATGAGACAAAATTTGCAATAAACTACTAATTATACACCTAAAATCCGCTAAAACTTCATATAAGGAGCATAAAAATAGCACAGATAAGCGCAAATAAATGCACTTATCAATAGTATATAACTTTATACAGAAGGTCTCCCGAGAGACCGTCTATAGTATAGACGACACTCTTAGCAGCCCAGCCCAATAGAAATTCAGTTGTTATTTTTAGAAAGTGTAAAAATGGGCTGACCCATTACACTCGTCTATGCTATAGGCCGTCTATAGCAAGAATTTGTGAACTTTATATAATGAAATGCATACCAATCAGGCCCGGCCCATACCAGGAGCATCTTGAGCAATTGCTTAGGCCCCGGTATTTTGGGGGCCCAATTCTAAAGAATTTTTTTTGATATTATTTATATCTTAGGCTGTCATCATTTCCAGAAACACAAATTTTACTTGAGACAGTCTTTTGTAAAGACGGCTCTTAAAAGCCCAGTCCAATTCTAAATATGTATTGTTACAACTCTAAATATAGATTTGGGCTGGACTTTTGAGATTCGTCCTCAAGAGAACATATGTTCCGGAAATTACCATTATAATTTCCCAAAAAAAGATTCTATTTCAACTGCTCAAATTAATTTTACTTCCTCTTGTTTTCATTTCCCATAAAAAGTCATTTAACTTCCCAAATTAAACTTACTTTCTTTTTATTTTTTTTATCTGCTACTGAGATAAATTTTTGTAAACTACTCACCTTCTGCATCATCTCTAAAATTCCATTTTTCTCAAAGTTACAAAGAAGATATAACCAATGAATGAGAACTAGTAAAGGTACTGTTCATGTCTTCTTTATGAATTTATTTATCTTACTTAATTTCTTGTTTATCAAATTTCTGAATTTCTAGATGGGAAATTGATAGAGATTGGACTTTTAACTGTTTGTAAAATTTCTGAAATTTTTGTTGTTTCTAAAATGTAAAATTTTTGAATTTCTTGTAAAATGAAAAAAAAATTAATTTAAAATGTGAGCACAAGAAATTATTTGTAGAATTTCTGAAATTAGAGTGGAGTGTGGCGGAAATTAGAGTAAAGTAGAGTGCTTGAGTAATAAATTTGGCTGGGTGAAAATTATTGTCCATTGGAATTTGTCGAATGGGACTGGGTAATTGGGTTGCTAATGTCGATTAGGGCTGGGTGGAAAATGTCGATTAGTAATTGTTGTTTTTGGAAATTTTTGTTTGTTGGTTTATTATTTTTAAAATTTTGTCATTGAAAAATAAATAATAATGATAATTAAAAATGATATTATTGACAGCTTTGTATAATTGTCAATTGCAGGGAAGATTAAAGTATAATATTATTTTTATAATTTTTAAGGGCTCGCTTAGGGCCCTTTAAAATATCGGAGACGGCCCTGATACCAATTATTTTGGTTTGTAGACCTTAGATATTTTGGGTTCGTTTATTGTGGTCTTTGTTGGTCATATTACAACTCCTATATAGTCATTAGAGGTTTTTAACGGGGCGGGTCGATCCAACGGTTCAAGGGTCGGATCACATTTTTAACGGGCTATTGGCGGGTCGGGTCAATAACGGGCCTTGGTGTAAAGGGTCAGGCCGTATAATTATAAGAATTAATTGCGAAAATAAATTTGGCACTTTTTATTTTTATTTTTAAATGTTATTATTATAACATAGGTGGATCGACCCAACGGGTCATAAAATATAATAAAAAATTGTTTTTATTAATTTTTTAAAAAAGGGTCAAAGTGGGTCGGATTTAAACGGACTCAACCCATCCCGCCTCGTTTAACATTTGACACGACCCGCCCCGATCCGGCCTATTGAAATTTTAACCCGACCCACTCCGTTGAACACCCCTAGTCATACATAGAGATATTTATTTATTACTAGAGGTTCATTGTTTGGTACAGTTGGGAATTTTCTACATTTAATAAAAGTGGAGTTGTATACTTGGTAATAGTAGACTGATTCATGTATACTTGTATGCAAAAGAAAGTGGAGTTGTATACTTGGTAACAGTAGACTGATTCATGTATATTTTGTGTATTAAAGTGATTAATTAGAAAAATAAACTAATTATATTGATATGTCTTATTAAAACGGTCTTATACAAGACGATCCAAATAACAAAACAACTCTTATGTGATGTAGTCTCTTTGAGAGACGTGTTTTACACACTCAACCCATTTTTAACAAAATAAAAGAAAGAACACAAAATAAACCTCTATTGGTTTGTAGTAGTTTTTTAGTTGATTTGTATTCTATACATATGTAATACTCAGATCGTCAATACCTATTTATTGAAAGTTTAATTTTGTAGTTCTATCTTTGATTTACATCAACTCTATACATAAGTTAAAGTTGAGTATAAAAAAGTAAAGGTAAAAGACACTAGCTAATATCCCGCACAAGGTAGGATTTGGGGGTTTTATTTTTCTAAACGATCCGGAATAAATCATACTCCCTCCGTTCCCTATTGATGTTCCCATTGGGAATATATTCACGAGAATTAAGAAAAGTGAAACTTTTTAGATACTGGAGATATTATTTTATTGAATAATAAATTTGATAGAGGAAAAGTGAAGACCACAAATATTTAAAAAGTATTTAAAGAATGTTAGTGGAAAAAATATGGGGACCACAAGGAATATAAAAAATGTTAAAATAGAGTTAGTGGAAGATATGTGGGGACCATAATCATTATTAAAATATAAAAATGCGGATGAATGAGGTTATTTTTGTCCAAAATTTGTGATATAAATGGAAAGATTTCTTATAGGAACAATAATTGAAACACCCCAAAATGAAAACAGGTAAAAAAAGATCAAAATTCTTTGTTTACTGTTACTTAGAAAAAAACAAAGGTAGACAATGCCATAAGGTTGGAAGGGACAAAAGAAATTCAAACAAAGTTTGTTCAATGTTAGTAACAACAAACAAACATGATTTTAAGATTACAAACTCTCAAGCTTAGTTGAATGAAAACGAATAAAAAAAGAAACACATATTCACACTACATTTGGCCCTGAAACGGTCTCATACAAATCGAGATGTTTCTTTTTAGTGCTTACAAAGAGGTAATGGATTACCACAAAGACCAGGATTACCCAAAAACGAAGACACAGGAAATATACCCTTGTGGGATGGAATCTCCCCACTTAACATATTATACGAAACATCAAACTCTTGCAACCCTTTCAAATTCAATACTTTCCCCGGAATACTTCCACTTAAGTAATTCCTTGACAGTTTAATCGACGACAATTCCTTATTACTTCCAATTTCTTCTGGGATTGGCCCTAAAAGCTTATTACCCTCTAATTCCAAATCTTGAAATTGTACCAAGTTAGCAAGTGATTTGGGTATGTTCCCTCCCAAAGGATTATTTGACAAGATTAAGGAAGTAATATACCGTATAGCCGGCTTATTACCTATGTTCATGTCGATTGGACCTGTAAACATGTTACTAGATACGTCCAAGAAATCATAGAACCCAACATGCTCGTCATATGTAATCTTATCAAAAATAGACTCCAATGACCCAGTAAAATTGTTTGAGTGAAGATCAAGACTCATAAGTAAAGAAAGATTCTTGAACTCATGTGGGATAGTAGAGTATAGTTTATTGTTGGATATGTTAAGGAAGCTTAAATTGGACATGTTCCCTATCCATTTAGGCACCTTCCCTTCGAGTTTGTTATTTGACAAATCAAGGTAGTTTATATTTGATGAAGATAGCCATTTGCGTAGGTTCCCAGTGATCCCGGTATTGGCTAATTTTAGTGTTGAAAGTGGGCAATTTGACAACCAATTGGGTATGTTACCTAAAGATAATGGGTTATTTGACAAATCTAGTTGTAGTAAGTTCTTCATTTGACCCAATTGAGAAGGTAATGGGCCTATGAATTGATTGTTTTGTAAGTATAAGTAGGCTAATGTAGTTAAATTTCCTAGACTTGAAGGGATATGCCCTGTTAACATATTATCTTGTAAGAAAATTTGGGTAATATTAGAAAGATTACCAAGGGAATATGGTAAAACACCGCTTAATGAATTATTATTCAATTCCAAATCTTGCAAAGAAATAAGTTGACCTATTGTTGATGGGATTCGGCCATTTAGTCTATTGTTGTACATTCTTAAATATTGTAATTGGGATAGTTTACCTATAGAATGAGGTATATTACCACTAATTTGGTTATTATAGAAAGATATAAAATCGAGACTTTCCAATTGGCCAATATTTTTAGGAATGTTACCCGAGAATTTGTTCTCTGATAGATCAAGATATGTAAGCGATCTCATATTGATGATTGAGGATGGAATCGGGCCGCTAAACTCATTATCGGTCAAAATCAGATATGTTAGAGATGTAAGTGAATGAAAAATAGAGTCGGGTATAGTACCAGATAAAGTATTTGAACTAAGATCGAGCTGTTGTAATGTACGGATACGACCAATAGAGATGGGTATTGAACCATTTAGCTTATTGTTGTTTAGACTAAGAGTAGTCAAATGAGATAGCTTACCTAATTGAGTAGGAATAGGACCACTTAGTTCTTTACAATTACTAAGGTCAAGTACTTGGAGAAAGGTAAGGTTGCCAAGAAAAGGAGATAATGAACCCGAAAGATTAATATCGTCAGGATATTCAAAATCGTCAGGATCGTAAAAAGTAAGTTTAACAACACGGCCGTGCAAAGGGTCGCAATAGACGCCACGCCATGTCGTGCAGCAGTCGGTGTTGGGCAGCCAATCACTTAGGAGCTTAAATGGATCATGCTTGATTCTGTGCTTGAAATCAAGTAAGGCTTCTTTATCTATAGGATGACAAGGTTGCACTAATGAGAGATTAAATGTGCTAATAAACAAGATTATGAAGATGATGTGGGGGATAATCTTTCTTAAGATTAACATGATTGGCTGGCTATTGTGTTTGTAAATGTATTATATGAATGGGATGTTCTGAGACTAAAGTATATATAATGATATGCTTACCCATTGTTTTGTTTTGTAGACGTTAGATATTTTGGGTTCGTTTATTGTGGTCTCTATCGGTCAAATTACAACTCCGAAAAAATCTGATGATCTGAAATTTATTTGACCTTATAATCGAATTCGATTTGGGCATGTGCAAAGAAAGCCATTAGAGGCTCCCGTCAGAAGGATAGAGACCTTTATTGTGGAGGGTAAAGAAGCCGAGGAAGACCAAAGAAAACGTGGGTTGAGCAGATTAAGGACGACTTGCGTGAACTACACCTCTCCGAAGACCTGACTAGGGATAGGAATAGTTGGAGACGCCAGATCCACACCACAGACTAGTTTTTGTCCCTTTAGATGTCTTTCTTGCCCTGACGCCTGGACGTTATCTTTTCCTTCCCCTTTTTGTTCTTTTTGCTTTTCGGGTCTTTCATGGTTTCTCTATCTTTGTTTTAGCTATTGTATTTCTTCTACAGGTAATTTTTGACTTTCAAGCTACAGTGTTAACCTTTTCCTCTCTATGTAGGGTTCCCTCTTTCTGAGGGTAAAATTGACCGCTTTCCTCTAGTATTCCCTCCCAAGGGAGTACGGGTATGGATTGTCCGTCACATTCCCTCATCCATACCCTATTTTCGAGCGGGATATTGGGTTGATGATGATGATGATAATCGAATTCGATTTAATCCGATTTCAAAAATGATTTACATTTATGTAAAATAATAATATAAACGTAAAATCCTATCTCAAACAGATCTAAAACACATAATTTAAAATTAATTCGTTAATCCGAATGAACACCTTTATTGATAGAGTTATTTCTTTGTTACTAGCTAGAAGTTCATTGATTGGGTACAGCTGGGATTTTCTACATTCAAAAGATATATTTGACCAATCTAAAAAAGCTTTGGTGATAGTGGTGTTGTATACTCGATTGCAAAAGATAGTGGCGTTCTAGGGCCTATGTATAGTTTTTTTGTAACACCCTATCCAATAGAGCAGGTGACTATTTATGCAGACTGCAGATTAGCCTTACAAATTAATATCAGTTTTTTTCAGCATATTTTGGCCTTACTCGTGCGTAGCAAGGAAAACTTTTCAGAAGGTCATCAATCTACTGTGGAGTTCTATCAAATGAGCTCCCATGAAAAGATGTATCTTATTAATATGGATAGTCTATTAGTTTTTTTAAAGCTAAATCTGAGATATCACAAATTTAAAAAGAAAAAATTAAAAAAATAAAGTAATTATATAGATTTGCGTAATAATAAAATAATTCTATATGAGAAGAACTATATAACAAAATAGCAGCCCCTGTAATAGACAGTATTGTAATAGCATCTTGATTGAGAATAAGTTGTATTGCTGGCCAATAGGATAATTTGGACTTTGAAGATAGTTCTTTATCAAACTGCAATTAACTAGACCGCGTAACTAGACCGTGGTATTGGATTTAGTGGCACTGATTCATATTTTAGTGTAATAATTATTAGTTTTTATTTTAAGTTTCAATATAAAGTGATTAGTGACATTTTATTTGGTTTTTAGTGGCATGTGTAATTGTTATAGTCTATAGTGACATTTGTGAGAAATGTCACTAGACTCTATGTCGCAAAAAACTTTAGTGTGATTTTTATTGGAAAAATTACGTGAACAATACAACGTTTTTTTAATTCCCTACAATAATATCAACTATTGATTAACCATGAATAATACTAACTTAAAGGGGTGTTTTCTTAAAAAATTTCTAACATATTAAAAATCAAACTATATGTGATTATAAGACAAAAAAAATTGGTATATTAGTTTCTAAACTAAAGGTGTATTATTCTAGGAAAATACCTTACAAAGTTGGTATTATTCATGGTTAATTAATAGTTGATATTATTGTAGGAAAATTAACAAAAAGTTGCATTATTCATTTTCCTTTTTGATTATGCTGCTAAAGGGTCTAATATATGTCACTAAATCCTCTATATATATAATATATTATTAGAAAATTGAAATAACGACATTTAAATTGAATGTCATTAAATATATATCCCACAAAAAGCAAAAATTATGTTGTAGTGATTAGTAATTTAGACTAAATAACAAAATTGAAATTCCAATTTATCCCTTAGCTCAACGTTAATTTTATCTATCAAATTATTTTTTTAATTTAATATTTGCACTATTTTTTATGTGACATATAAACTTATACTTCCTCCGTTCTAAAATACTTGTACTATTTGACTTTTTACACAGTCCAATAAACTAATTCAGTTCTTAATATCTCTGATAATAAGTAATAAAAAATTATAAAAATTTTGATATTAATAATCTTTGCATAGAGACTAATCAAACAAAATCTTACTTTACTATGTTTTAACTTATAGATTAAAGACAAATCACAAAATTATTATATATATCATATCATGGGGCCTCAAACCATAAGTTTAAACTTTTGATTGAGTTGGTTTTTTTGACATGGTATCAAAGTCAATTGTATGCACCTCGTGTTTTCCCAGTAATGTACTGGCATTCATAACAAGTCAAGTTTAATTTTACATGGTATTAGAAGTTAACGTGATAAGATGTCACGGGTTTGTGATAAGTGCAATTATTTGCACTTATTTATATCATTTTATACTCCTTAATGATGGTCGATGTTAGTAATTTCGTGCTTATTTGAAGCTTTATGCTACTTTACTTGTTTATTCATGTTGATTTTGAGTGGTTTTTATTGTTCAAAGCATAATTTTATGGTTTTAATGATGACGGAGTTCAGTAAGGAGTTTTTTAGCTCAGGTAAAGATGTTCTACAAAGAAAATGAGTAAAAGAGTAATAGAGTGTTTAAAATGCAAAAAAGTTTAGAGGTGAAATTTGATACATTTCTACTCTTTTGGTCATAACTTTCAATAGAAATATCGAATAAATGCATAGTTTGTGGAATTGGAATCTATACTTCAAGAGCTTTCTAACAGTATATTATATGTCCAATTCTGATAACCGAGCAGTAAATTGCGTCCGTTTGAAGTTGCTTCAATTTTTCAGCACCCAAAGCCGACTCGGCGGTAATGCAACATTCTAGAAAGTCAACTCGGCTGTTTCTTTTCTGGACTGCACGTGATTTATTTCAAGCGACAATTTCCTTAAACGTTAATTAGCTTTTAGTAATTAGGGTTAAGTCTCCTTTGGTGGGTTGGGTGGCTGCTTCCTCCTCTTTACTCTCCTTCTTCTTTATCATTTTCCTTTGAATTGTACTTCTTTTTCATTAGTTTACTCTAGTAATCGTCCTTTACTTTAGTTCTTCATTAAGTTTTGCCATTAATCTTTCATTGAGTATTGTAAGTTTTTCTTGAACATTTAATTTCTTTGTCTTTAATTCCTTGTATTAGTTTTAATCTTCCTTTAGTGAACTTTAATTATTGTTATTAATCATCCTTTAATAAAAACTAGTTTGTTCTTCATTTATTGTTTTTTGAATTAATTGTTGTGTTCTTGGTATTCAATTATTGCCTCTCTTGAATTTGTCATTATTATCATATTCATTCATGTTTAGTATCATCCTAGGTTATTGTTTATTGCTTTTAACATGATTAGTGAGTAAATTCATAATTTAGGATTGAATTGTGCTAATAACCCTAAATTAAACATGCTTTGTCGGACTAGTCAATAGAACTAGCGTGTGAGATTGGGATCGACTTTGCTTTAGAGTAAATTTTAGTTAAATTCTATTAATTCGTTCAATAAAATTAGCGTGTGAGAATTAAATTAGTAGGACCTAAATCTAATAGTTATTCAACAGAGCGAGAGTTTGAGATTAACAAGATCATGTTTAATCACATAATTAATCCGACATTTCATAGACGCTAATAAGAATTTGATCATACAAGACTTTAGGGGATTCCCAAAACTCTAGATCTCTTCATCATATAGCTTTAATCTATATTTCTTATTGCATTTGTAGTTTATTAGAAAACAACCAACCAAACATTTTTCTCCTTTGAGCAATATAATTAGTAGAAATTAGCAAGTTTCTTATCCTAACTTTCTTGTGTTCGACCCGCATTTACACTTTTGGCCCAATGGGTTTTCGTGTGAGGTGGCGTATCAGAGTATATAACATATCCTGTGGCCTCAACCAGTAAGCTTTTAGTTAACACACAAAACTTGGGTGAGACCGCCTCACTTGTGAGAAGCATTTTATTGGGCCGACCCAATGCTATATATTTTTTTACTGATTTCACGTAATAAAATGTCAATTTGAATAGTTAAAAGACCAATTTAAAGATTTAAAAGACTAATTTCAAGGATTTAAAATTGAGATTTTAAGTCATGAAGATGAAATTTGACAGTTTTAAGACTTAAAAGGTCAATTTCAATATTTAAAAAGCCACTTTTAAGACTTTAAAGACCAATTACAAGACATTAAATTCTCATTTCAACTTTAAAATTAATGACTCAAATATTTAAAGTAGATATTAAAAAAATTTGAAATTGACCTTTAAAGTCTTAAATTAGATTTTTAAGTCTTGAAATTGTTTTTTTAAGTCATAAAATTAATATGTCATAATATTGGATTTTGGTGTTTTATTAACAGATTTTGGTGCATATTTTGTTTTGCTTTTTGAAGTCACTTTTTTGTATTTAGTATTTTATTACCAGATTTTGTGTTTTAATATCGGGTGTTGGTGTTTTAATATCAGATTTTGGTGCCTATTTTGTTTTGTTTTCTAAAGTCACTTTTTGGATTTGGTATTTTATTACCAGATTTTTGTGTTTTAATGCCACAATTTGGCATATTATTATCAGATTTTGGACCTATAATTGCGAATGATTGTGCAATTGAAGAGGAAGGCTTTTTATATTGGACTGGTTGCACCAGTACACCCGCCTCACAGGAGATTTTCTATTTAGTTAAATTGATTTCTTAACAAAATTACAAACAAATAATAAATAGTGCATTATCTTGTAATATAGCAAATAATATGAAGCAAAGGAAGTATATGTAAGCGATCAAATATTGAGGTGCTGAGGGAATATCAAACAAGACCATTTCCAAGACCATAACAAATTCTAATTTAAAAGTAGTATTCTCCAAACAACTAATTTTGTAAGAAATTATGTCTAAATAAAATAACCTCAAAACAAGTTTATATTTTCATAATTCATACTCGTTATTAGATTATTTAATCTACACATATAACGTGTCTCAGAGTGAAATTGTCTTATATAATAATTTGTGTTAGAGTATATAACATATTCTGGGGCCTCAACCATCAGCTTAAGCTTTTGGTTGAATTGGTTCCTTAACATGGTATCAGAGCCAACATGACAAGAGGTCACGGATTGAATCTCAACCACCCCTCATTTAAGTGGAATATTCAGCACCAGGTATAAGGAGAGCATGTATTGCATCCACACTTCTAGCCTAAAAGGCTCTCGTGTGAGGGGTGTGTTAGAGTATATAACATATTCTGGGGCCTCAACCATCAACTTAAACTTTTGGTTGAATTAGGGTCATTGTTATTATGATCTTTGACTTTCTACTTTTTTATTTTGAATATATTATTTTTCTTATATATAGTTTTTTTTAATTTTTGGGTCCAATCATATTTAATGTATTAGCAAACTATATATTTATTTTATTTATTTTAATTATTTATATAATTTTTTTTAATTTCTTTTGTTAAATGAATATTATTTAGTGTATTGGATATTTTGAGATAGTTAAAACATAATATACTTTTACTAGGATTTGTTTTTGTTATTTATACTCTAAAAATTTGATAAAACCGTGCATCGCATGGGCACTATCTAGTATAACAACATTAACATAACTATATGAAAAGAATCATTCATTAAAAACAATCTTAGAGTTTCGTTTTTTTTTTTAGAAATTATAAGCTAGCCACCATAATTCAAAGGCTTAAGCATTATAGTCAAATTGCAGAATTTTCGTGGCTTTGAACCAAGATGATTTTTTTTTTTTGAAGATTGAACCAATATGACTTGTCTGACTTGGATTTAATCGCGTTCAATTTCATGCATAATTCAGATTGAATATGACTAGGATAGGGTAATCTCGGCTAACGGTTAAATGTCAGTTATGAGAATCATTCGCAATATGTGCTCGATTTTCCCAATTCCAATTATCAACCTATCCGAGTGCAACTTCACTTCGATAATAATATTTCAATAAATAAAAAAAAAAAACAAACACTTTTCAATTTGGATAACTTTCAATTTCGATTCAAATTTTCACTCGAAACCCACTTGAATAGCTCTATTTACACTAGAGGTTTTCAACGGACCGGTCGGGGCAAAATTGAAATGGCGGGGCGGGGGGTCAAGCCCATTTAAATTCAACCCACTTTAACCCCTTTTTTAAAGTTCATAGAATAGTTTTTTATTATACTTTTTGGCCGTTAGATCGACCCACTTATGTATATAATAGTATCATTTAAAAATATTAAAAAATGGTAATTTTTTTTTCTTCACAATTCATACTTACTAGGTATTTACCCGTGCACGCACGAAGTACTTTTTTCATAAAGATATGATTTTGATATAAAAACTAATTGTATAATTAAAAGGGAACAAATATAATAAATGTATTTTCTAGAAACAACGACAAATAAATATGAGCAAATACAATTGCAAATAAAAGTATGTAGCTTACCAACATAAAACAAAAATTAATTGAACCCCAATTTGTTAAATACAATTATAATATAAACCTTTGTTTTTAGATGTTGACGAAAAAACATGCTATCGTGGCTCATTATTTTAATATAATGTTTTACTATAATGTACTTCATGGTGATTTGATAATAAAAATATTAATCTTAATACATTTGATTATATGAATTACATGTGAAATTGTCCTTTATTTTTAGAAATAATATGAAAGATAAATAAATATAATATCATAAATATAATTATGTATATTAATACAAATATGTCGATAAAAGAGACATGAAGAAATATTGTTTAATATTTACTCTACTGAAATTTATGCTTATTTTTATGGTTAATCTAATGGTTGAAAAACTTATCTTTATATTGTTCCACATATAGAGTAGTAAAACTCAAAGTTTGGGTCAAATTACCAATAAATTTTGGACATCTATTATGGGTTATAGATCACTCAGGTATTGCTACCATAACAAATTTTTTTATTTACCCATAATTAGCAAAAATTGAACAATTTAAGTTTAAACTTTAATAAAATTTAAATTGAAAGTAGTATGTTTTTGCTCTAGCAGCAGCATCGTGAAGTCATCTTTTTTTATCTCCTTTTCAAATTGAAGACATAAAGTGGTGATTGAGTGGATTACTACATACTATAAATCAAATAAAATACAAACACAATACCAAGAACACAAATTTCAAATTCAACTAAACTAAAATAAATAAAACAAATAAAACCCCAATTTTTAATCATATAAAAGTCACCTAAACTCTAATAAAAATAAAAAATAATCACAATTAATAATTTTCCGAAACCTTATTAAACAATGAAATGAAGAAACGGTAAAATAAACACACAAATTTCCTATATTTCGAAATTCCATAAATTTATAAATTAAAAGCTCGAAATTCAAAAAAAATAACCAAGCAGCCTAATTTTTTTTACACAGAATGGACACATAGTATTGTAAAAATTTTAAGGAAAAAAAAATTTAAAGCAAAAAAATCGCAAACCTTTCAAAGTAAGATTTTTTTACAATAAAAGAAAATTGAGAAAGAGGAATTAAAATTGGTAGTTTAGTAGTTTACCATATATGAATAGCTTCCTAAGGAAGTTTAGGGATATACAAAAATTAAAAGCAGTAAATATTTTTGAAGAGGTGAAATTGT
>JPXE02000503.1:0-13245 GCA_000753965.2 Amaranthus hypochondriacus | reverse complement strand
CTCTACAGAGACAAAAAGAATCAGAATTTCTTTACCTGAGGCAGCATTCTCTTAGTGTTACTGAATATGCTAACAAATTCTTGGAGTTGGCTCGATTTGCTCCAGATTATGTGCTTGATGAGAAGAAAAGATGGATCGTTTCTACAATGGTCTCAACTTCAGCTACCAAAAGTTGATGGCCAATATGAGTCTTTCAATCTATGTATGAACATGCTGTAGAAAAGAAATGGTCTGCAAGAGAGAGGAAGATATGAGGAAAAAGAGATCGGGTGAGAGACAGGGAGGTCAGAGCAAGAAGCCTAGAGTTGAGGGAAACTTCAAGGGGAATCAAAACCAAAACCCCAGAAACTTCCAGAACCAAAACCGCTTCAACAGCAACAAAAACACAAAACTCCAATCCGCTAAAAAGTCAATTGTGCGACAGATGCCAGAAATGGCACTAAAGGGAATCAACTGTGAGGGTAAAGCTGTGTGTCTGAATGTGGAAAACCAGGTCATTTAGCTCGAGATTGTTTGGGGCAAGAACCGGGGAAACCCCGGAAATGGTGGAGCACGTTACTCGAAATCAAGGGAACCAGCGTAACAACTCTCAGTCCCACTTGAATATAAAGGCGGCATAGAGCCTCATCTTCTGGAGGCAAGGGAACCAACGCCCGCGGAGGGGAAAATCTTTTCCATTACTACAGCAGGGGACCTAGCACGTTGATTCCTAAAACAGAAGGTAAAGTCATTTCGGATTACTGTTATTGCTTGGTAAGTCCGCCCGAGTCTTATTTGATTCCGGGGCCGACAAGTCATATGTTTCTAAGTCATTCGTGAGATCCTTGAACTGTTCTGTTAATGTATGCCCTATAAGTGCATAGAGTTGACTTACCTTGATGAACAACGGTATCATGTAATACAAAGTTGATTGATTGTCCATTAGCGATCCAGGGTAAGGAGTTCCATGTAGACCTGATTGTATTTGATCTAGAAGGGTTTGATGTTATTCTAGGAATGGACTGGCTAGGTAAACACAGGGCAGTGATTGAGTGCTATGAGAGAAATGTAAGATTGGAACAATCTAGGGGATCAAGTAGCTTTTAGTGAAGGGACCATACCTAATATTGAGCCAGAGATGATCGAGAGGCTTATCACATTTCCGAAGAGAGGTGGAGAAGCCTATATCTACCACATGAGCGAGTCAACATACAAGGAGGTCGACTTAAGCCAAATCTTGATAGTGCGAGAATTTTCTGATGTATTCCCCGATGATCTCCCTGGGTTACCTCCAAAGAGAGAGATAATTTTCACATTGACCTAGTTTCAGGGTCAAGCCCGATTTAAAGCACCATATAGAATGGCACCACTTGAGTTGGCTGAACTAAAAACCCAACTCGAGGAGTTACAAGATAAAGGGTTTATCAGACCAAGTGTATCACATGGGGAGCTCCAGTGTTGTTTGTGAAGAAGAAAGATGGGTCTTTGAGGCTATGTATTGACTATCGGGAGCTGAATAAAATCACAATCAAGAACAAGTACCCACTTCCTAGAATTGATGATTTATTTGACCAGTTGAAGGGAGCCGGAGTTTTCTCTAAAATTGACCTGAGATCTGGTTACCATCAGTTGAGGATAGCGGAAGAAGACATACCTAAAACTGCTTTTCGCACCAGGTATGGGCACTATGAGTTTAGAGTGATGCGTTTGGTTAACTAATGCCGCTGCAGCATTCATGGACTTGATGAATCGAACATTCCACGACTATCTTGATAAGTTTGTAGTGGTTTTCATTGATGATATCTTGGTGTACTCTAAGAACGAGAAAGATCATGAGGAGCACTTAAGATTGGTATTGACACGATTGAGGAAAGAAGCTTTTATGGGAAGTTGAACAAGTGCGAATTCTGGCTGGATCGAGTTGTCTTCTTAGGTCATGTAATCTCAAAAGATGGCATAACGGTGGACCCCGAGAAGATAAAGACTATCATTGATTGGCCAGCACCGACTAGTGTTACTGAGGTAAGAAGCTTTATGGGTTTGGCAGGTTACTACCGAAGATATGTTGATGGGTTTTCTAAGATCGCACTACCGATCACCAGTTTGGTCTGAAAGAATACCAAGTTTGTGTGGTCACAAAAGTGCGAAGATGCTTTCCTAGAATTGAAGAAGAGGCTGACAATGGCTCTAGTGCTAGTATTGCCTGAGGATGGGAAAGAGTTCACGGTATACAGTGATGCATCTTTAGAAGGCTTGCGTTGTGTACTCATGCAAGAGGGAAAGGTGATTGCCTACGCATCGAGGCAATTGAAGCCAAATGAGAAGAACTACCCAGTGCACGATTTTGAATTAGTCGGAGTTATATTTGCCTTAAAAATTTGGAGGCATTATCTCTACGACACTACTTGCAAGATCTATACCGATCACAAGAGTTTGACTTATCTGTTTACACAAAAGGAGCTTAACATGAGGCAGAGAAGGTGGCTAGAATTGATGAAAGATTATGACCTCACTTTGGAGTATCATCCCGGAAAAGCAAACCGTGTAGCAGATGCCTTAAGCCGAAAACTGAGGATGATCATAAATGGACTAATATCAGTGCCCTACGAGATCTATAAGGAGATGGAGGAGCTAGAATTGATTGTGGTTAAGAAGGGGTCATATAACAGTGTTCTCAATGCTATGAGTACAACGCCGAGTCTACATGAGGAGATACGTGGGCTACAACAATATGATGACTTCTTGTTAGAGTTGAAGATTGGTATTGAAAAGGGTGCGGTTAAAGACTTCAGCATTGCTAAAGATGCGAGCATTCATCTAAAGGGAAGGTTATGCGTGCCCCGAGATCCTGAATTGATAGAGAAAATACTCAAGGAGGCGCATTTGACTATGTATTCTGTCCACCCAGGACGGGATAAGATGCTAGCAGATCTGAAACAATACTTTTGGTGGATGAACATGAAGAAAGATGTCGAGGATTTCATAGCTCGATGTCTAGTATGTCAGCAAGTCAAGATTGACCATCAGCACACTCCAGGAGAATTGCAACCACTTCCTGTGCCTGAGTGGAAGTGGGAATCAGTGAGTATGGACTTTATTGTGGGATTGCCCCGTTCGAGAAGAGGAAATGATTCTATTTGGGTGATTGTTGATCGACTCACTAAGACGGCCAGATTTGTTCCTGCTAAAGTAACTTGGAAGGCAAAACAATTAGCCGATGCTTATGTGAAAGAAGTACTTAGACTACATGGTGTATCGAAGACAATAGTTTCAGATCGGGATACAAAATTTGTGGCTCGTTTTTGGAATGAGCTACAAAGGGCATTCGGCACAACCCTTAATTACAGCACTGCTTTTCACCCAGCTACAGATGGGCAGACAGAGAGGACCATCCTGACTCTAGAGGATATGCTTCGGGCATGTGCCCTTTGATTTCCAGTGTTCGTGGGAGGACATCTTACCATTGGTAGAATTCTCTTACAACAATAGTTACCAGAGTAGTATTGGTATAGCTCCGTATGAGGCCTTGTATGGCCAAAGGTGTAGGACACCGCTTTGTTGGGATACCGGGAGGCCAGGCATGGTCGTTGGACCAGAGATGATAAGAGAGACCGCAGAACAAGTCAGAATCATTAGAGATTGGATGAAGGCTGCCCAAGATCGGCAGAAATCCTACGCAGATCGTAGGAGGAGGAAACTTGAGTTCCAAATCGGTGAGAAGGTGTTCCTTAAATCTCGCCAACGAAGGGAGTCAAGAGGTTCGGAATGCAGGGGAACCTTGATCCTCGGTACATTGGACCCTATGAGATTTTGCGCAGAGTTGGGGAAGTAGCTTATGAGTTAGCACTACCACCACAGTTAGCTAAGGTTCACAATGTGTTCCATGTATCACAATTGCGTCGGTATGTCTTTGATCCATCACACATTCTTCAACATGAGCCGATTCAACTTGTTGAGAGCTTGCAGTATGAGGAAAAACCTGTAAGGATCCTAGGTCGAGAGGTTAGAAAACTCTGTAGCCGCATGATTCCACTTGTGAAAGTGTAATGGAGTGGACAGGATGACGACAGTGCAACTTGGGAAAAAGAGGATGACATGTTAATTAGATACCCTTACTTATTTGAGTGATGTATTTTTAGCCATTAGTTTGAGTTTAGTTTCGAGGACGAAACTCTTGTAAGAAGAGAAGATTGAAACAGTCACATTATTAATGAGATTTCATTAGTCATTTTTAGCGACTAATTTTTTTTTTTAATATTTGTCCGTCACTTATTAAAATTTAATTAGTGATGGTAGATTTCTACGATGATTAGAAACTTGTTAATTCGTAACGTGGTTATGAATCATAACAAGTAACGTAAACTTTGGAGGTAAAAACTTAAAGTTGAGCAACTACCGATAACAGTTCGAGAAAATTTTAATTATTACCCGAGCATATTATTTAACCATGATGGGAGTAAATTAAATATTTCATACACATATACAAGTGATTTTTTAAACATATAATACAAGTTACATAACTTGTTACATGTACAACAATTTTTACCCAAACTTTAAACTATCTTAGATAAACCTTTCCTACACTATAATAAACCAAAATGAGACAAAAATCACTTCCAAAACAGCCCAAAACAGCCCCAAACAGCAGCCCTAATTGCTTTCCCAAACCCTCTTTATAGCCCTTTATACACTTACATACTCAAGCAAAACACTCTCACCAAAGTACCCTTTTGTTCTAACCTAGATTATGCATCATTACAAGCATGCAAGAGGCTAATATTTGAAGCAAAGACACTCTAATTTCTGAATAAGAATTCAGCCATAAATCCCCAACACATTGCTCCCAAGTTCATCCATAAACAACCACTAGCATCCTCCAAACTTTCAACTACTAAGACACCTTCTTTTCTCATCAAATCTTCTTCAAAACTCATCTTAAAATTCTGAAAATTTATGTTTATAAACTCAAATATTCCATAAAAATAATCTTCATTTCAAGAGCTTTCCATAGACACCAAACTTGAAGAAATCCACCAAGTATAGATTGAAGAGTTGGAGTTGAGACTTGAAGGGCAAGGACCCGAAGTTGGAACCAATTCTAAGAACGTATAGGAGCTTACGGAATATTTATATAGGCTTGGAGTCGAGGTATGTCACATGGGGTGATTTTTAAAGGATTTAAGAACAAGTTGGGAAAGTTTTGTGTAAACTTGTTTATAAAAAAAAAAACTCCCAAAGAGAAGTTCTTAAATCTTGAAAAATGATATCAAAATGATAATTTTGAGTAAGAAATGATTTATTACATGTATTATTATTGTGGGCATCATGCATGTGAATTTTATGAATTGTTGTATGGTTAAAGGCATGATTTGAAATTTAAAATATTTGTGATGGAAATGATTATATGGATTTGGCAAATATTTAAAATGCATTTTAAAAATAATTTCCAGTAGCTATATGTTAAAAAAAAATCTCTTGAATAATTTTTTGAAATTTATTTGTTAAATCGATATTTTAAGGGATTTTAAGGTGTTAAAATCTCTTATGACAAAACATAGTATGAGATTAATTGTTGATCATAAAAACTAATTATAAAATCATATTATAATGTCTCCAACAAGATTTGGCCAGAATATATTTAGTTTGGAATGTTTCATGATTTTTGAGTAATCGTTAAATTATCTATCGGTAAATTGTTAAATAGTAAAATATAAAATCATTACCAAATAAAGGCACATAGACTTGAAATTTTTATCACATACTCATATGGACAGTAACTAAATTTGGTAAAAGTTTGAGAAGATTTTGTTGACGTTTGAGGACCTTAATAATTATTACTCGGTTATTAATAATCGGTAAGTTAGAAAACGATAAAATACAAAATAAATACTAAATGGCGTCTTTTGGGCATGACAATTTTATGAGACACTTATATAAATAGTAGGTACATGTGGAAAAATTTATATCTATTTTCGTAACCATATATGGACTTAAATAAATTTTATTCGGTTTATTGGCAAAATAACAATGTTAATTATTAAAAATACCCCACATGATTTTAATGGTTATTTAAAATTTTATATTCCTTAAAATAGTTTCTGGAACATCATAAAATTTTTATATTATTTTATTCGGACTTAAATAATTTTAAACCGATTTTATTTGATTTATCGATAAGATGTCTATATAAAAAGATAAAATATCATACATGACATTTATAAGTTTAAATGAGCTAATAACAATATTATATAACTTCTGGAACTTTGGTAAAATTTATTAAACTAATAATTAATTATTTACTAATTTATCAAATTCATAAATATTGTTTAATTATTTAAAGGCGTAATATTGTTAATTAAATTTGAGTAAAAATAGACCTATATCAAAAATTTATAATTTTGTTAGTAACCTACTGTCTCATAGTATAAATAAGTTTTACTTAGATGATTTATAAATTTTATAGATTTAAAACATCATTTAAATAACGGTAAATACCTAAATTGTCGAAATAATCGTAAAATCATTATAAATTTGTATAACCAATTATAGTCTGATGGGACAACCTTAAATTCATTTTAATTAAGTTATTATAATGACTTGATTGATGTGGGCCTTGTTGGAGAATTAATATGTATCTTGTAAATCAATTATCGATTTTATTACCGGTAAAACTATCTCGTATTTAAGAAAATAGTGTTTTATGAAATCTCCTATGACAAAGATTTTATAGACTTATGAACTAAATTCTATTTGTTTTGAATGAAGTTCAAATCTCTTTTAAGTTATATTTACTTTGAGAAGGATTGAAATGAAACATTTTAATGGTTTCCTTGAAAAATCGTATAGAATTTTAATCACGTTTTGTTACGATGCATTTCCACACATGCTAGTGATGCCCCAATATAATACAAAGGTTATGTTTGATGATATGATTATGCTATCCATGTTTTACCCATGTGGGAAAGATTATGATTTGATTTTGCTATGTTGTAAAGAATATATGTTTTGCTATGTTGCAAATAAAAGATGTTTATCATAAGGAAAAAAAATTAATATTTTTTGACTTTTCAAATGTTATTGAAATTACAAGGTATATATTATATACAAAAATATTTTAGCCTAAATGGCGGGTACATATGCCACAACAAATGTTGTGTGCATGATTAAACGGCTCACCAATGCTGAGCGCGTATTGTTCACAATACCATTGTGTTACACTTGCCGGACATGTCGCGGACGGTAGACCGACTACCAAACGAGTCACAAGATGACTCACAGAGTACCCATGTAATAAGTGATGATATGATTTTGAAATTGATTTGGATCCATTGAGATCTTATGGTTTATAATGAAATATGAGAACTTGGAATTATTACTATAAAACCATTGAATTAAGTTTGAATGATAATATGATTTATAAAATAAAAAAGCATCTTTCAAAATGAATTTACTCAAATCAAAAAGGTTTTAATAACTTGTTTGACATACACTAGTGTGTTATACTCAGCCTTTTTGCTGATACTATGCTTTGTATGTTTTTCAATGGTTTTGTTTTTAGAGTAAACCCCTATGGCACCTCGACGAAGAATGGATATGCGAGCGGAAAATGAACCCGAGTTGGAGTATGACTCCCCTTTTGTTTAGATCTCTTTTGTAACGGTCCGGTTTGAGTGAGCCGGATAATCATATACAAATATGACTCCGGTTCACTACTGGACACTTAGCGGAAAGAATCTTATCCAAGATCGTCAACGTTCCATCGATAAAGGAATATAACTAGGCGGAAAATAAAACATACGGAAGCGACAAGTTTATAAGAGTTCCTTATTACAACTTGAGAACCCATCGGCCTCTACTGACATAAAGATAAAACAAACTAGTCTAAGTCCATTACATTAAGGTAAATTATTTCTACTATAGTTCTGATTACATAAAACGCGGTCTTGGGTGATGTGATCCTAACTTGAACCTCACTCCAGTCCCCACCTGCAATCAACCTGCTAGTCGTCGATCGACAACGAAAGCAGGTTCCAAAGAACAATCCAATACACGTCAGAGAAGACATACAAATAATCAACAAGTGGAATACAAGCAATATGTTCATCCTAGCATGCATAGGCTCTAATACGTTCATTTCCAGATACCCCCACTTGTAACGTTGCCCGTCCTGTTCGGGTCGTCCAAGTCATAAAAATCCAATTTCTTTTTGGAGGAATACACTTGGGAGAGCTAATCCCAAGGCAACCACCGACCTAAGACGTTGCCCGTCCTGTTCGGGTCGTCATAGGTTAAAGTATGCATACCCCCATGGTGACCGTAATGATCCAAAACTGCCATGGGAACAATAATTATATAATCCTTTCCAAATTATTAACCCCTTTGGGATAACCAACACATCAATCCTCAATTTCCAAGTTAAACTTTTTTCAAATTATTTAAGGCGTTTAATCCTTATGTGAGTCACAATGCCATAAACAAGAATGAAACAACATTACTTGCACAACCACATAATTAGTATGGTCTAAGTGTGTACCTTTAAGCACGGCAAACAATGATATTCAAATGCTACAGGAATTTCACCCTCTTATGAATCGAGGTCCTAAACAAACACACACACAAAACGAACACGTATTAGAACGTGTTTACACTTCTAACTCATTCTATACCACTAAGATATCAATAAGACTTAATAATTTTAATTAATTTCATCAAATCCCTAATAGTTCAAAATTCCACATTTTAACCAGAAACTTAAACTGCCAATTTGGACAGTTTAGAAAATCCAAATGAAAAATCCGACTTCACCACTGCGTCCGGAACGCATCAATTACCTTGGACACCAATTTTCATAATTTCTAAAATCCATTTACTATTTTTGATTATTTTAAGCGTTCAAACGACTTTTAACGTATCGGTTAAATAAACGACAACGAAACGCATCCCACTTAATAAAATATGAGGCGCCACTTCCGAGGCAGCTATTGCTGTCCGGAAAGTTCGTGCCACGTACTCATTATATCACATATTTCTCATCTTTTTATTATATAAAAAAAAAGAGAGATCCACTTTATAATTCATAACTAAGAAAAATAACAAAACCGAATCATAAAACAACACAAATTCATATTACTTATCACACCATCACCTAACATTTCCAACCACATATAATATTATCCCACACATAAATTCTTCCATCATCAAACACAAAACCACTAACTAAAACATTCTCATACACATGACCACTCAAACACATATTAAAACAATAAATTAAAATGATGGAATTAAATACTTGATCTTCTCACCAAATGAATTTTGTAGAGGATCATAAGCTAAAGCATCCCTATGAATCTAATTATCCATATAAATAAATTCAATCCCTTAAACAAATCAAATTTTGTTAAGGAATTTATGTATAAAAAATAAAAACATGAATGTTTATTTCACTTAATTCATTGAAATTTTGCTAGGGAAATTTAGATCATGAAATAAATTTAAATATTAAAAGATTTTATTCCTATATCAAATTTTGAATTTGTTAAAGAATATAAATCAATGAAAAGCTTTACACAATTTTGTCTTAACCCTTTTAACTAATCAATTTAGTTAAAGGATTATATAATAAAAATTACATAAAAATACTCAATCCTCCTAGAAGTCATAGGATGTCATCATATTTTACATATAAAATATAATTTTCTTTAAAAAGTAAAAATCTAATATTAACAATTGAACTTTACTTACCCCTTGAATTAGAGATTGAATGATCACAAAAACTCTTTTTTTTTTTTATATTGGAGCCGAAACAAGAGGAAGAAAAGAAGGAATTTTTTTTTGTTTTTATGAGGAAGAGCAAATGGAGAAATCATCTCACAATTCTAGCATATTTAAACACCAACCACAACCCTTAAACTACCCATAACTCCCTCTTAATTATGTCATAAAACACTCTTAAGAAGGGAATTACAAAACCCCCCCAAATCTCTACAACAACCGGCCACCCCTTTAATTTCTACTAAATAATTTTTTTTTTATTTAATTAATTAATATTGTATTTAATTGCCTAGGTTTAATTTTAACACACATGAAACAAATTAAATTAGATTAATAACGATAACCCTGCACGTAACAAATGCCGATATCGTTGTCACATATTAATTCACTCAAATTCTTATACTTGACTATTATTATTTTATTTTAATCTCAAATATTTTATAAAAATTTACGGGGTGTTACAGACTACCCCCCCCCTTAAAAGAAGTTACGCCCTCGTAACTTACATGAAACCGACCAGTATACAACACAACACTGCACATATAAAATTCAAGTTAAAGAAGTTTATCAATGCGCGCGCGAAATTCCTATCGCCCTCTACCTCCCTTAAAGGAGTTACGTCCCCGTAACGCGACTAACCTGAAAGAGGTGAGGTACTTTTCCCGCATAGAGTCCTCGGTTTCCCAGGTAGCGGCCTCGCGCTCGTGATTTGACCAGAGAACTTTTACCATAGAAATATCTTTCCGTCGTGTACTACGAACTTTCTTGTCTAAGATTCGAACCGGTCGCTATGAATAGGTCAAAGATGTATCTAATTCCAAAGGTTCGGGATCTAAGACATGAGAGGCAGCAGCATGATACCGTTTTAACTGGGACACATGAAACACATCATGGACCTTTTCTAAGGTATTTGGAAGAGCAACCGATACGCCACTTTACCCACACGTTCCAAAATCTCATAGGGGCCGATGTATCGAGGGCTCAACTTTCCACGGGCACCAAAACGCACCACTCCGCGCATGGGCGACACGCGGAGCAACACTTGATCTCCCACGATGAACTCCTCTGGTCGTCGTTTCAAATCAGCATAAGACTTTTGACGATCTTGAGCCGCTTTTAAACGATCCCGAATCACCTTAACTTTTCAGTCATTTGGAAAAGCAAATCGGGTCCCAAAGTCACCGCTTCGGTGAAATCATCCCAATAAACTGGACTACGACAACGACGTCCATACAAAGCCTCGAAGGGAGCCATCTGAATCGAGGCCTGATAGCTGTTATTATAAGAAAATTCAACCAAATCCAAATGTTCATCCCACGACCCTTGCCACTCCATGGCAAGAGCTCGCAACATATCCTCTAAAATCTGATTCGTGCGTTCTGTTTGCCCGTCTGTCTGAGGATGAAACGATGTACTATACAGAAATGTAGTACCCATTGCTTGCTGTAAGGTCTGCCAAAATTTTGACAAGTACCGTGTATCCCTATCGGACACAATAGTACGGGGCACACCGTGATACCGCACAACATACTTAATATAAGCTCGGGCTAATTGCTCCATCTCCCAGCGACAATTCATGGGAATGAAACATGCCGATTTAGTCAAACGATCAACTATCACCCATAAAGCATCATTCCCAGCCTTCGTTCGAGGTAATCCCACAACAAAATCCATGGAAATATCATCCCATTTCCACACCGGAATTTCTAAAGGTTGCAGTAAACCTCCAGGTCTTTTATGTTTGCTCTTAACCTTCTGACATGTCAAACAGCGCGATACATATTCAGCAATATCCTTTTTCATTCCCGACCACCAGAACATCAACTTAAGATCTTGATACATCTTGTCACCGCCCGGATGAACTGAAAATTTTGTACAATGCGCTTCATCCAAGATGCGTTCCTTCAAAGATGCTTCCCCCGACGGTAAACACCAACGACCTTAAACCTCAAGCTCCCATCTTCGTGAACCAAGAATCCCTCCACTTTTCCTTCCCGAGCCTGTTCCTTTAATTTCAACAATTTCGGGTCCTTATCTTGAGAATTCAAAATCTCTTCAAAAAACGAAGGCCGAATAACCAAGGCACTCAGGCTTTCCTTTAATTTACCCGTACGCACCACCTCCAAGTTCAGCCGAGCAAGTCCGCGATGCAACTCCTCATTCCATCCAAAGCAGACAACGAGTGTTTCGACTTTCTGCTTAATGCATCGGCTACCAACTTCGCTCGCCCCTCGTGGTACACAAACTCTAAATCATAGTCCGCCATGAGCTCTAACCACCGACGTTGGCGCATGTTCAAATCCGGTTGAGTATAAAGATACTTTAAACTCTCATGATCTGTGTAGATTCTGCATTTAACCCCATACAAATAATGTCTCCATATTTTGAGAGCAAAAACTATCGCGGCCAACTCCAGATCATGAGTAGGATAATTAACCTCATGAACCATTAGTTGTCGCGATGCATAAGCAATTACTTTACGCGCTTGCATCAAAACACAGCCCAACCCTTCTTCGATGCGTCACTGAACACAGTATAATCCAACTTAGGATCAGGTAGAGCAAGGACAGGAGCCGTAGTTAGCCTTTCCTTCAAAGTCACGAAAGCACGTTCACACGCGTCAGTCCATTCAAACTTCTTATCTTTTTTCATCAATGAAGTCATAGGTCTGGCAATTCGCGAGAAATCCTTGACAAAACGATGATAATACCCAGCCAAACCTAAGAAACTTCGAACTTCGGTGACATTCTTCGGTGATGACCAATTTCGAACTGCCTCTATTTTTACCGGATCCACCGAAACGCCCTCCTTAGAAACAAAGTGGCCCAAAAATGACACTTTTTCCAACCCAGAATTCACACTTCGAAAACTTAGCGTATAATTTATTTTCCCGCAGGGTCTGTAGAATCAAACGTAAATGTCCCTCATGTTCATCTCGGTCCTTCGAATAGACCAGTATATCATCAATAAAGACAACCACAAATTTATCCAAGTACGCACCTAAACACTTGATTCATCAACACATAAATGCAGCTGGAGCATTTGTCAACCCAAAGGCATCACGGTAAACTCATAATGCCCGTAACGTGTCCTAAAGGCGTCTTATGTATGTCCCCTCAGCGATCCTCAATTGATGATAACCCGACCTTAATCAATTTTTGAAATATTCCAGCTCCCTTCAATTGATCGAACAGATCATCTATTCGAGGTAACGGGTATTTGTTCTTAACGGTCACCTATTTAACTCCCTATAATCGATACACAACCTTAAACTGCGTCCTTCTTCCTTACAAACAACACCGGAGCGCCCAAGGTGAAACACTTGTCGGATATAACCCTTATCCAATAATTCCTCGAGCTGAGACCTCAGTTCCTCCATCTCTTTGGGGCCATGCGGTACGGGACCTTTGAAATCGGTCCCGTTCCGGGCACCAAGTCTATCGTAAAATCGATTCCTCTTTGGCGGTGGCATACCAGGAATCTCCTCAGGGAAAA
>JPXE02000502.1:0-13247 GCA_000753965.2 Amaranthus hypochondriacus | reverse complement strand
TTATCTACACTAACATTATCATGTTGAATATTTAATGTCTAATAATCCTAAGTTTGTAATCACCGAATACTACAAAAGTAGTGGGACAATGTATATTAAAATACAAGGTCCAAAAGTGGTTCAAAGGAAGAACAAAAGAACAATTAGAAAAAACCGCGAGTCTGCCAAGAAAATCGACTCGCTTTCTTTGTGTTTTGGGGATGAGTGAAAAAACACCCATTCTGAATTCTCATACTTTTCCTTTCTCATTCATTTGTGTTCTTTGAATAAGGTAATTAACTTTTGTTAGAACTTTCAAACTTATAATTCATCACACTTATTGTTAAGTGGCATAACCCTAAGTTAGAGGAGATGACCGATCAAGTAAAAACGATTCCGAGAAAGACTTAAGGCCGGCCCAGGATCGACAAAAGTCCTACGCAGATCTTAAGAGGAGACCTGATGAGTTTGTCGTAGGGGATTATGTACTTTTGAGAGTTTCACCGATGCAAGGAGTCATGAGGTTCGGCAAGAAGGGAAAGTTGAGCCCAAAGTTTATAGGACCTTATGAGGTCACAGAGAAAGGTAGGAAAGGTCGCTTACAGACTAGCATTACCAATGAGTTTGGGTAAGGTCCATGACGTGTTTCATATCTCACAGCTGAAGCCGATATGTTCCTGACAAATCTCATGTGCTAGACCCCCGAACTTTAGACCTTGATGAGAATTTGTCTTATGAAGAGAAGCCCATCGAGATCTTAGATTCTAAGGTGCGCAGTACGAGGAGGAAAGATATAAAGATGGTGAAAGTTCTATGGGCTAACCAGCGCACACAGGAGGCAACATGGAAACCGAGGATTCCATGCGCGAGAGATACCCACACTTTTTCCTGAGGTTAGTGAGTTACGGGGTCGTAACTAAGTTCTTAAGGGGGGTAGAATGCGATAGATTTTTGCGTGTTGCATGCATCTTCTCGTCTATGATAGCAATCCATTGCAATTTTCATGCTTTTGATTGATTGTTTGAACCATTTGTGTGATATTTACATGTTTTCGATTAATTGTTTGAATTAAATTGGGTGATATTTACATGCTTGTGACTAGTTGTCTAAGTCAGAGTAGGTGATTAGAAACACGCGAAGTGAAAATGATTAATATTTTTGATAGATTGGTATCCTTTTGTCAATAGTGTTTCTAAGGTCATGACCCTTAAGTCAATTCTTCGGTTCAAAATAGATAAAACACCTTCTCGAGTTATTAGAAATATAAATGTTCAAGATTTGTACTCTTGTACCCCAGTTTCGGGGACGAAACTTCTTTTAAGGAGGGTAGTCTGTAACACCCCGTAAATTTTAATATTATTTATTTATAATTTAAATCGGGATAAAATAATAATAATAATAATTTTCTTTAAGGATTATTATTAAACATCGGAAATTTAATATTTTGACCTACAAATATGTATTAACAAAGCGATGAATACGTTTAATTGTAGGGGGAAACATTAGTTAAATAAAACCGAGTAAAAAAATTAATAATAGTCATAATAGTCTCGTTCTTAAACTCGAGTCAAACGAAATTGCACTTCCAACTTTCGGTTAAAAATTATGGCCTCGGGAGTAGTATAGCCCAAAGAATTTGTGGGTTAGGGTTTTAGATTTTTTTAATTTAAAAACCCTTTTTTTTTGTAAGAGTGGAGCCGTCACTCTTTTCTAATTCATTCCCACCTCCTTCTTCCTCCTTCCCTTCTCTCCCTCACACATACCCTTCCTCCCCACCAGCAACTGGCGGCGCCACCAGACCTGGACAGCAGCCGACGGCCGTCCCTCTCCCAGCAGCAGCCGCAGCTGCGTGTTTCCGGGCAGCCATCGACAGCCACGGCTGTTACCACCACCCTCACCATCTTCTTCCCCTTTGTAAGACATATCTTCTTCTTATTTTGTGACCTATTTAAACTCTCCTCCTTAATGTTATTTTCTTCTCTTGTAATTTTTAATTGTTATATGATTGTTGAGGTTATTCTTAATTTTAATGGTTGTTTTATGCTCTAAATTGACTTGGTAAGAAGTTAAGAGTTTGAAATTGAACATAAATAAGTTATGGTTGTTTTAGGGTTTATATTATAATGAATTTAAATGTAATATTTTGGGTAAATTCATGAATCTTAGTTTAGATTAAGTAATATCTTGATAGAATTTAAAGTGAATAGATATTAGAAAGTGTAAGTTGAACTTGAATTAGTTAGGATTGGATGAATTAGAAGTAGTATGTACTACTTTTGTGGTTTGGATGGTGTTTTATTGATTTAAAATCTTGTGTAAGCTTTGTTTATGTGACATGGTTGATGAATGGTGGCTAGTTATTGTTTATATGACTTTACTCATGGTGGTATGACTAGTATTGTTGATACACATTGTTGTAGAGTAAATGATAATAATAATTACTAAGAAAAGTTAAGGTCGTGATGGTCATTAATGAAAGTATTGTCATGGTTATAGTCGTTTGATGAGGTGGTTAGTTTTGAGCTTGATTGTTATATTGAGATGTTCAATTGTGTTGCTAAATTTTGTGACTTTGACCCAAGTTATACGAATCGTTATTAATTCGTCAAGCTACAAATTTAATTTACTCTTAATCGTTTTACTCTAAAATCCTTGGAAATATAATAAATCGCTACTACCATAAGTGATATGATGGTTATTAAGTGTAATGTCATACATTACGTGTTCTTAAACTTTCCGATAAATAGTTTGACTATAACGCACAAGCGTATGGTTGTGCCCCTTTCACTTGAACATATCTTGATATAAACTTGACTAGAATATGATGTTATAGTTCGATTGGGGTTGATGGCATGGTTCATGTGTGAACATGGGTTGAATTTATTGCATAAGTGCGTTTAAAATGCGTATTAACTTGAATCGAAACTTGTTTGACTGATTGTGTACTTGTATGAAGTCAGTGCTTCTTAAATGATGTGAAGTAGGCTTATTAGTCTTACTGTTAACGTGTATAGGTGCCCGGTTCATAAGAGGGGCTTAAGAACCTCCTTCGAAGTGACTTTTGCGACTTATTATCTTGCAGTTGCAGGTAAGTACACGCAGTAGCTAATTCTTGTATCTTGAATATGTTTTCTCTGCGTAGCAATATTATATGAGCTATGTTGGATATGATCTGCTATTAGATATTATTAAGTTAGTGCTACAAATGAGAATCAGCCATAGACATAGTAGAGAATGAGTTATGATATCGCAAGATTAGAATGTTGGATTGTATGAGATTGAAATGGGAATAAGTCCCCTTATTTGAAGAGATATTAAGTTGGATATTTACTGTGACTCCACTGGATTGGTACCCCAGCTGGATTAGTTCCCGGAGGCATGGACCGTCTATATATGGTCGCTGTACGGGGGTATGATCATACTTTGCCATTGGGCGCCGGCATGGCCGTCACCGTCCTTGGCTGAGGTGTTACCATGTGGGTCTTGCAAACCCCAATATGGTGGCCTCTAGTCACATAGAAGATATATGAAGCTTATGAAGAGATGGAATATGGTGAAGACTTTGAGAAGTGTATAGAATTGAGAAATAGATGGAGTAGGTGCTTACACACTGGAGTATCTCCCCCACCTTGTTTTGTTGAATTTAATTGTTGGCTACATATACATAACTAATGTTAGTTACTGACGTGTACTGTTGTTTCCTTGTTGATGGCTCATCTTTGATGGCCCTGCTATGACACGTTGGTCTACGACCTTACGTTGAGCAGTAGGGGTATCATAGATAGCACTTGCAGGTTTTTGGAGTTCTTTGCATTGCATACGGGGGGTATTGAGTGAGAATCTTGACACGTGCCATGTTCTAACTATTTTTGACGCTTTATGTGTTTTGGATTGAAATTGTATATGTTTTTGGTTTGAGGCGCGTGCCCTCCTTTTGATGTAATTAGTTCCGCTGCAAAGTTTTATTTCGCTTTATATTTCGTTATAGTATCTTGAATGGCTTGTTTAGCTGGTTATGTTTTTGGAAAACCTAAGTGTTTACATGGGAACCACGATCCATGCTTAGCATGTCGACAAAGGTTTGGCGATGATCATTCCGCCGTGATTTTGTTACAAGGCTATCAATGCCTCTTCTTAATGATTGTTTATGGTTTGTTTAATTCTTTTGGTGCGTTAAAATTCAAGGCAGATGCTGCCGAAATTTCCGTAAAATTTTATTTGAAAGTTTTTCTAAAACCTCTTTAAATCAAACTTTATTTATCTTTTTATTTTCCTATATTTTGTTTTAAATGTAACACCCGAATTTCCTCCGTTCTCTTTCGGTTTTGGTTCCGTTTAGAGGGTCGGAAATTCAGGGGTGTTACAGGTGGTTACCAGAGCCAGTGGTTCCTATCTTTTCTAAACGCTTCGTGTTTTCTTTATGCTTATTCCTTTTGCCTTGAAGTTGAACTGTTTTTGAGAGTATGGGTAGACATAGGTTGGGTGCATTCATATATGCATGCATTTTGAGTATTATTGCACATGAACTTATACGCTTATGCCTACGTTACTTGTGATGATTAGAATGAATCTTTGTAATGATTTTGCTACGATTTAATAAATGACATTTTATTAATTGTAATCTTAAGCATGAATTATGGTTGTAGGAGCAAATGTTGCAAGTATGAGTTGCGTAAAAGGCTACATTTTTTTTATGCACGTCCTAGTTAAGCTACGAATTACTGTATTTACCTTATATTAGTTGATTATGTGCTTATGTTTCATTGATTAGTAGTTTATATTAATGCTATTTAGATAAGCTTATTAGTTTACCTTATTCATTTTAGTGAAGTTAATGACTAGTTATTTCAAAATAAGGTTGAATTTCATGCAAAACAAGAATGTATGTCTAGTTAGAATTCGTATACAAAGGGTGTTCTTGGTGATGAAGCATTATTTTAACGAATCATGAACATCCCTCGATTTCGAACTTTTGATTGCAGGGAAATGCCTCCGTTGTCTAGTCAACGTTTGAAGAGACGCTCGACAAACAAGGCCTTACGAGATCTAGTCATGGAGCTAGCCGAGGAAAGGAGATCTAGGTCTGTGCCTGAGGTTGAGACGGCAGCCTCCATGAGCAAGAGCATCTCACAGAACAAACCCCCTGTGTTTACCGGAGACGGAGAACCCGCCATTTTGGAGAACTGGTTACGGGAATTTGATAAGATTTTCAACGTGGTGCGATGCCCTGAGCATCTGAGAGTGGACCAAGCCGCGTTCTACCTACAAGAGGAAGCTGATTATTGGTGGTCCAATACCAGAGATAGCTTGATGAATGATCCTCAAGAGCCGTTGCAATGGAAGGAGTTCAAAAGGGTGATTCGAGAAAAGTTTTACCCACCTCATATCAGAAAGCAAAAGTCCAATGAATTTTCCAAGCTCGAGATGGGGGATTTAACAGTTGACGAATACTATAAGAAGTTCATGGAGTATGTGAAGTATTGCCCTGATGACGTCCCTACCGAGGAGCAAAAGATGCAGCGTTTTGAGTTGGGGCTGAGCAATGAGATTCAAGTACATGTTGATAGTGACCGGTACACCACTCTGGATGCGATGTACCAAAGAGCTGCTCAAGTGGGGAGTCTACTGCATAAAGATAAAGGAAAGAAGCCTGAGACTAGCAGTGTAGGTGTCAACAGTGGGGACAAGAGAAAAGAGAACTTCCTACAGCAACACCATTCCCAGCAGAATAAGAAACACATGGGCTTTTCGAACTTTGAAAGAAATGGAAAGTCGCACCATAGGGGGTTCAACAATCAAAAGAAGAATGGGGACAGCACTAGTAAGGAAAGAGTTTACTTCTGCCGCAGGTGTCCAAACAACCACCCAGGGAAGGATTGTAATGGGAATTTAGTGGAATGTAATGTTTGTGGCAAGTTGGGTCATCGTGGCTTCGAATGTTATGCCAAGCATGGGCGTCCGAATCAACAAAATGGGGGACAACAGAATGTCAATCAAAAGAATTTTGGGAATCAGAGGAATGGGAGTGACTACCGTGGTCAAAGCCTATATCAGCCGAAGAATGGAAACGGATATCGGTCTAATCCAAGCAGCTATAAACCCGGAGAGTCTAATGGTCGAAACACTGGAAGTGCGGGGACCAGTGCACCTTCTACTCAATCAACACCTGGGAGATTGACCGCCATCAGCACCAAGGAAGCAGAGAATGCGAAGGATGTGGTGACAGGTACATTTCTTGTGAACTCCGTGCCTGTCAACGTGTTATTTGATACTGGAGCATCAAATTCTTTTGTATCTGCATCAATAATCAAAAAGTTAGGATTAAAGGATCCCAAACCTTGTTTGTACGCCGTAGCAGTTCCTTCAGGAGAGTTATACCAATGCACTAGAGTTTATAAGAGTGTTCCTTTGACCATCGGGGGACTGTTTTTCCTAGTGACCTATATGAGTTAAATATGTGTGACTTAGACATCATTCTTGGGATGGACTGGTTGGGTCGGTTTAAGGCAATTGTTGAATGTGAGAGGCAAGAAGTCAGACTTGTGGGACCCAAAGGAAAGAAGGTTAAGTATTGCAAGGCTACTTCGGGCATGCGAACGAAGATGGTATCGTCCTTGAAGATGAAAACCCTATTGAGGAAGGGATTGCCAAGCTACCTATGCCATATACGTAAGATCGAAGACGAGATTTTGACTCCCGAATCAGTGCCAGTTGTAAACGAGTTCCTCGATGTTTTTCCAGAGGAGATACCGGAATGCCACCTGTTAGAGCTGTTGAGTTCACCATAGACCTAGTACCAGGAGCGGGACCTATATCAAAAGCACCATATAGGTTGGCACCAGCTGAAATGGAGGAACTTAAAAAGCAAGTTGAAGAGTTATTAGAGAAGGGATACATTCGACCGAGTGTTTCGCCTTGGGGAGCGCCTGTCTTGTTTGTTCGTAAGAAGGATGGGAGTATGAGGTTATGCATTGATTATCGAGAACTGAATAAGATAACTGTGAAGAACAAATACCCTCTTCCGAGAATCGATGATTTGTTTGACCAACTTAAGGGAGCAGGGTTATTTTCCAAAATTGATTTGAGGTCTGGTTATCATCAGCTGAGGATTGCGGAGCGTGATATTCCAAAAACAGCTTTTAGGACTCGATATGGGCACTTCGAGTTCACAGTGATGCCTTTTGGGTTGACAAATGCACCTGCAGCTTTTATGTGCATGATGAATCAGGTGTTTAGTTCGTGCCTCGACAATTTCGTGGTGGTCTTTATTGACGATATCTTGGTGTACTCGAAAGATAAGGAAGAACACGAGCAACACTTGAGGAAGGTATTGCAGATACTTCGGGAGAATCAGTTGTATGCCAAGTTTTCTAAGTGTGAGTTCTGGCTCGAAAAAGTGTCATTCTTGGGTCATTTTATTTCTAAAGAGGGAGTTTCCGTTGATCCAGCTAAGATTGAGGCAGTGAGAGATTGGCCTGCACCAAAGAATGTGACTGAAGTAAGGAGCTTTTTGGGTTTAGCTGGTTACTATAGGAGATTTGTGAAGGATTTCTCAAAGATCGCTCGCCCCATGACCAACCTGATGAAGAAAGACAAGAAGTACGAGTGGACAGAAGATTGTGAAGTAGCTTTCCAAACGTTGAAGGAGAGATTGACTACTGCACCAGTGTTGACCCTTCCGGACAGCACATCTGAGTACCTCGTGTATAGTGATGCATCGAAAAATGGGTTAGGGTGTGTGTTGATGCAGGATAGAAAGGTTATTGCTTATGCATCCAGGCAGCTGAAACCGCATGAAGTCAATTACCCGACTCACGACCTAGAGCTAGCAGCCATTGTCTTTGCTCTGAAAATTTGGAGACATTACTTGTATGGAGTGAAGTGTAAGATTTACACTGATCATCAGAGCTTGCGATACTTGTATACGCAGCAAAATTTGAACATGAGGCAGCGAAGATGGCTTGAGTTGATTAATGACTATGACGTGGAGTTTGATTACCATGAGGGTAGGGCGAACGTGGTAGCCGATGCTCTGAGTAGAAAGACCAATCATTCTGTATCTTCCTTGACTATTCCTAGAGAGTTGCAAAGAGACATAGAGAAATTAAATCTTGAGATTGTGCAGCATGGAGAGCTAAAGCCCAGATTAGCAGCCTTATCCATCCGACCCTCAATTTTTGAAGAAATTTTAACAAATCAAGTGAGTGACTCCTTATTAGAGAAAACGAGGGAGCAGGTTAAAGAAGGAAAAGCTGAAGGATTCACAATATTCGAGGATGGTAGCATTCGATACAAGGGTCGATGGTGTGTACCTTCTTCTTGTACAGAGCTCAAGGATAAAATCTTAGCAGAGGCTCATAGTTCGATGTATTCCGTCCACCCGGGAGGAGATAAAATGTATCAAGATCTGAAGCAAACATTCTGGTGGTCTGGGATGAAAAGAGATATTGCTGAGTTTGTTTCCAGGTGTCTGACATGTCAGAAAGTCAAAAGTGAGCATAAGAGGCCTGCAGGTTTACTCCAACCTTGGATATTCCTGTATGGAAATGGGATGACATATCCATGGACTTTGTTTTGGGTTTACCGAGGACTAGGTCGGGAAATGACACATTATGGGTGATCGTGGATAGACTCACCAAGAGTGCTAGGTTCATTCCGATGAATAATCAATGGAGTATGGATCAGTTGGCTCGAGCTTACCTTAAGAATGTTGTGCGATACCATGGTGTCCCTAGGTCTATAGTTTCTGATCGTGATACTAGGTATGTATCAAAATTTTGGGAAGCTTTCCAAGCAGCTCTGGGTACTGAACTTCTAAGAAGCACATCTTTTCACCCTGCTACCGATGGACAACCGAGCGCACTAATAGGACTCTTGAAGATATGTTGCGAGCCGTAGCCTTGGATAGGCAAGGATCTTGGGATGAGTGCCTAGATATGGTGGAATTTTCATACAACAACAGTTACCAGGCAAGCATTCAGATGGCACCTTTCGAAGCTTTATATGGTCGTCGTTGTCGAAATCCAGTATGTTGGGATGATTTCAGTGAAGCTGTCACCCTAGGCCCGGCTATGTTAGAGGAGATGACCGATCAAGTAAAAATGATTCGAGAAAGACTTAAGGCGGCCCAGGATCGACAAAAGTCCTACGCAGATCTTAAGAGGAGACCTGATGAGTTTGTCGTAGGGGATTATGTACTTTTGAGAGTTTCGCCGATGAAAGGAGTCATGAGGTTTGGCAAGAAGGGAAAGTTGAGCCCAAAGTTTATAGGACCTTATGAGGTCACAGAGAAGGTAGGAAAGGTCGCTTACAGACTAGCATTACCCAATGAGTTGGGTAAGGTCCATGACGTGTTTCATATCTCACAGCTGAAGCGATATGTTCCTGACAAATCTCATGTGCTAGACCCCGAACCTTTAGACCTTGATGAGAATTTGTCTTATGAAGAGAAGCCCATCGAGATCTTAGATTCTAAGGTGCGCAGTACGAGGAGGAAAGATATAAAGATGGTGAAAGTTCTATGGGCTAACCAGCGCACACAGGAGGCAACATGGGAAACCGAGGATTCCATGCGCGAGAGATACCCACACCTTTTTCCTGAGGTTAGTGAGTTACGGGGTCGTAACTAAGTTCTTAAGGGGGGTAGAATGCGATAGATTTTTGCGTGGTTGCATGCATCTTCTCGTCTATGATAGCAATCCATTGCAATTTTCATGCTTTTGATTGATTGTTTGAACCAATTTGTGTGATATTTACATGTTTTCGATTAATTGTTTGAATTAAATTGGGTGATATTTACATGCTTGTGACTAGTTGTCTAAGTCAGAGTAGGTGATTAGAAACACGCGAAGTGAAAAATGAATTAATATTTTGATAGATTGAGTATCCTTTTGTCAATAGTGTTTCTAAGGTCATGACCCTTAAGTCAATTCTTCGGTTCAAAATAGATAAAACACCTTCTCGAGTTATTAGAAATATAAATGTTCAAGATTTGTACTCTTGTAACCCCAGTTTCGGGGACGAAACTTCTTTTAAGGGGGTAGTCTGTAACACCCCGTAAATTTTAATATTATTTATTTATAATTTAAATCGGGATAAAATAATAATAATAATAATTTTCTTTAAGGATTATTATTAAACATCGGAAATTTAATATTTTGACCTACAAATATGTATTAACAAAGCGATGAATACGTTTAATTGTAGGGGGAAACATTAGTTAAATAAAACCGAGTAAAAAAATTAATAATAGTCATAATAGTCTCGTTCTTAAACTCGAGTCAAACGAAATTGCACTTCCAACTTTCGGGTTAAAAATTATGGGCCTCGGGAGTAGTATAGCCCAAAGAATTTGTGGGTTAGGGTTTTAGATTTTTTTAATTTAAAAACCCTTTTTTTTTGTAAGAGTGGAGCCGTCACTCTTTTCTAATTCATTCCCACCTCCTTCTTCCTCCTTCCCTTCTCTCCCTCACACATACCCTTCCTCCCCACCAGCAACTGGCGCGCCACCAGACCTGGACAGCAGCCGACGGCCGTCCCTCTCCCAGCAGCAGCCGCAGCTGCGTGTTTCCGGGCAGCCATCGACAGCCACGGCTGTTACCACCACCCTCACCATCTTCTTCCCCTTTGTAAGACATATCTTCTTCTTATTTTGTGACCTATTTAAACTCTCCTCCTTAATGTTATTTTCTTCTCTTGTAATTTTTAATTGTTATATGATTGTTGAGGTTATTCTTAATTTTAATGGTTGTTTTATGCTCTAAATTGACTTGGTAAGAAGTTAAGAGTTTGAAATTGAACATAAATAAGTTATGGTTGTTTTAGGGTTTATATTATAATGAATTTAAATGTAATATTTTGGGTAAATTCATGAATCTTAGTTTAGATTAAGTAATATCTTGATAGAATTTAAAGTGAATAGATATTAGAAAGTGTAAGTTGAACTTGAATTAGTTAGGATTGGATGAATTAGAAGTAGTATGTACTACTTTTGTGGTTTGGATGGTGTTTTATTGATTTCAAAATCTTGTGTAAGCTTTGTTTATGTGACATGGTTGATGAATGGTGGCTAGTTATTGTTTATACGACTTTACTCATGGTGGTATGACTAGTATTGTTGATACACATTGTTGTAGAGTAAATGATAATAATAATTACTAAGAAAAGTTAAGGTCGTGATGGTCATTAATGAAAGTATTGTCATGGTTATAGTCGTTTGATGAGGTGGTTAGTTTTGAGCTTGATTGTTATATTGAGATGTTCAATTGTGTTGCTAAATTTTGTGACTTTGACCCAAGTTATACGAATCGTTATTAATTCGTCAAGCTACAAATTTAATTTACTCTTAATCGTTTTACTCTAAAATCCTTGGAAATATAATAAATCGCTACTACCATAAGTGATATGATGGTTATTAAGTGTAATGTCATACATTACGTGTTCTTAAACTTTCCGATAAATAGTTTGACTATAACGCACAAGCGTATGGTTGTGCCCCTTTCACTTGAACATATCTTGATATAAATTTGACTAGAATATGATGTTATAGTTCGATTGGGTTGATGGCATGGTTCATGGGTGAACATGGGTTGAATTTATTGCATAAGGTGCGTTTAAAATGCGTATTAACTTGAATCGAAACTTGTTTGACTGATTGTGTACTTGTATGAAGTCAGTGCTTCTTAAATGATGTGAAATAGGCTTATTAGTCTTACTGTTAACGTGTATAGGTGCCCGGTTCATAAGAGGGGCTTAAGAACCTCCTTCGAAGTGACTTTTGCGACTTAATATCTTGCAGTTACAGGTAAGTACACTCAGTAGCTAATTCTTGTATCTTGAATATGTTTTCTCTGCGTAGCAATATTATATGAGCTATGTTGGATATGATCTGCTATTAGATATTATTAAGTTAGTGCTACAAATGAGAATCAGCCATAGACATAGTAGAGAATGAGTTATGATATCGCAAGATTAGAAGGTTGGATTGTATGAGATTGAAATGGGAATAAGTCCCCTTAGTTGAAGAGATATTAAGTTGGATATTTACTGTGACTCCACTGGATTGGTACCCCAGCTGGATTAGTTCCCGGAGGCATGGACCGTCTATATATGGTCGCTGTACGGGGGTATGATCATACTTTGCCATTGGGCGCCGGCATGGCCGTCACCGTCCTTGGCTGAGGTGTTACCATGTGGGTCTTGCAAACCCCAATATGGTGGCCTCTAGTCACATAGAAGATATATGAAGCTTATGAAGAGATGGAATATGGTGAAGACATTGAGAAGTGTATAGAATTGAGAAATAGATGGAGTAGGTGCTTACACACTGGAGTATCTCCCCCACCTTGTTTTGTTGAATTTAATTGTTGGCTACATATACATAACCTAATGTTAGTTACTGACGTGTACTGTTGTTTCCTTGTTGATGGCTCATCTTTGATGGCCCTGCTATGACACGTTGGTCTACGACCTTACGTTGAGCAGTAGGGGCATCATAGGTAGCACTTGCAGGTTTTTGGAAGTTCTTTGCATTGCATACGAGGGGGGTATTGAGTGAGAATCTTAACACGTGCCATGTAATACCTATTTTTGACGCTTTATGTGTTTTGGATTGAAATTGTATATGTTTTTGGTTGAGGCGCGTGCCCTCCTTTTGATGTAAATAGTTCCGCTGCAAAGTTTTATTTCGCTTTATATTTCGTTATAGTATCTTGAATGGCTTGTTTAGCTGGTTATGTTTTTGGAAAACCTAAGTGTTTGCATGGGAACCACGATCCATGCTTAGCATGTCGACAAAGGTTTGGCGATGATCATTCCGCCGTGATTTTGTTACAAGGCTATCAATGCCTCTTCTTAATGATTGTTTATGGTTTGTTTAATTCTTTTGGTGCGTTAAAATTCAAGGCAGATGCTGCCGAAATTTCCGTAAAATTTTATTTGAAAGTTTTTCTAAAACCTCTTTAAATCAAACTTTATTTATCTTTTTATTTTCCTATATTTTGTTTTAAATGTAACACCCGAATTTCCTCCGTTCTCTTTCGGTTTTGGTTCCGTTTAGAGGGTCGGAAATTCAGGGTGTTACATAAAAATGTACTCACTTCAAAAAAAAAATACTCAAATAGGGTAACAAAATACAAATATAAGGGGAAAAACATGAAAGCAAGCAAGCAATAGGCTTTCCATGCTTGCTTTTCATGGTGAGCAAAAAGGGTGTTCAGTAATCCTTACAAGAATAGAGTCTTAAGTAACCAGATAAATCGGTTAAAGCA